>JANAVB010001997.1:11385956-11419418 GCA_029216955.1 Iris pallida
GGTTGACCAGAGTTGACCGGTTGACCAAAAAGTTAACTATTGACTCAAATCGATCCCGATTGATTCCGTTTGACTTACATTGACCCAGTTTGACCCAGTTAGACCTAATATGACTTAGTTTGACCCCGTACAACCTAGTTTGATATACCTTGACCTAGAATGACTTAATAGGATTCAAATTAATTTGATTTTATTTCCTAAACATAGTATTGATACGTCTTGTTCTCTATAGGTCCTCGAGACGCTATATTTGCTTCGGTTGACATACCATATTAAACTACAGGCGAGTACATTATCTGACACTTTTCCAATTTACGATAACTGTTATAATTCATGTGATTAGTGTAGATATGCTTGTTCTCGACACATTGGTCACACGGATTGGTATTCATGGATCCCGACATGAGATGTTATTCCTCGTTATCTTGGTATATCCTGTGCAAGCCCTTTGTAGTTCTTGTGCAGTATATGGACACCGATTCTCGAGGAGACTTGCTCCCTTCTCGTGGAATCCCGTGTCGTAACGTGTCTTGCTTGGATCCACTCTACCAGTCGGGGACGGGGAGTATTAGTGTAGATATGTGGTCAAAGCCTATTGTGCACCCATTGTGCATCTATTGATTGTGAGTGTTGATCATAAACCCCACGTATGATTAGCCAGGCCTGTTACTATTGTGCAGGTCCCAAGCCGGCCACATATTATAGCTAGTATTCACACACCTAGAGATATGATTCTTGATTCTTGTACATGCCATGATCAGTTTACTTGCCTTGTTCTAGCTCTAGATTTACAGCTTACCTTACCATGATATTCACATGTACATTCCATGATTTCCTTGTATATACTATCTATTTACAGTCTTGTAGCTTTTATCATATCTTGTGAACTGCTGTTAGTAGATTGTACTCGTTCCATCCTGACAGGATATGTTGAAAATATTACAGATGCAGATGAGGGAGACTACTGTACCTACTACGGTCCGGATGACGTAGTGGGCATAGACTTGGAGACTTTGGTCCAGCAGGGCTTAGCTCCGCCTGACGAGACCCTACCTATTACTTAGTTAGAGTAGGTCTTTTGTACTGGACATTGTCTCCAGCTACTTTTGAGACTGTTATTATTATGGACTGTATTAGAGACTTGGACTGTATATATTCTTGTGTTGGACTTGACAGGTTATATATTATTTTATCGTCTTATTGTCTTTTTATTTCAGTCTTTACTTTGTTATCTTAGAGTCGTGATTGAGTACTCGTATATATATTCATTGCTTGTCCTCCGTTCGGAGTTGACCATATTCTCGACAGGTTTTTGTTATATATATAAACTGTTTAGAGTAGAAAATCTACAGCGTTCCACGTCGATTTTTCGGTGAGGGCTGGGCGTTGTCGCGTCACGTGCCCTTTTAGCGGGTACGGGTCGTGACACATTTTAGTGGTGGCCCATGTAGGTCCTGAAGTCGCGATTAGTGCGATGTCGTGGCGGCACTCGTCTTAGAGTGTTGACTACGAGCCTGTGTTACACATAGGAGGTAGTAGGCTAAGAGTACTCAATCACAGTAGGATCTTTTCTTGCTTATCTTGCTTACCGTCTTTGATATTGATTTACTGCATTCTAGCTGTCCTCCATTGATATTGCCTTCATGTGCCATATTGATATCTTATTTTCAATTTGTCTCCAGGATAGTGATGACTCATTCTCCTGGCGAGGAGCACGGGGAGACGGAGAGGTCTGCCACCTCTGGCGGACAGGCTCCGGTCACCTCCCCTGCAGATGGGACTTCTGTTGGAGCTCTCGGAGGTACTCCTCCAGCTACCACTACACCAAAATAGCTAATTAGGAACACTAGGTGTATTTCAATCTGGAACACCTAATTAGTGTGCCTAGGTTTCGGAACGGACAAAAAGCGTGCCAAAAATAAAAAAATGTTCCAAATATTTCTTTTTTTATTTTTAATAATTTTTTTTAGTCTGGGACACGTATAAACCGTTCCAAAACCATTTGAAATCATAAACATTTAGTTCACGTGACCTTAACAAAACGTATAGTCCATTTTTCTCCAATTTGGCACACATACTCCCATCCCCAAATCTTTTCTCTGGCGGGAATGAAAAACCGCAGGGACCAAATCCCTCCACCGAAACCCTAATCAATCATCTTCTTCTCATTCTTCTCTCCTAGAGATAAGAGAACCCCAAAATCTCTTCTCCTCCTTATAAATCGCAAACCCTTACTTGCCCAAACACTAACCCTAGAACCCTATCCTGCCACTTTAAACGAAGGTGGAGAAGAACTGAACAACCGAGAACAGCCTCGAGGTCGAAGAGCTCGCGTGCTTCACCGTCGACGACACAACAAGAAGGAGGTCCTTCCCCTATCTCTAGCTCCTAATTTTGGGGTTTTTTTAATTCTTTCATATTTGGATCATGTGCTTATTTCTTTCCATGGAAGTCGACCAGTTCATCCATGGATGGATGATCATGAAACTAGGATTAGGGAAGTATTGATCCCGGCAAGCTTCTCTATTTGTGTCCTGATGCTTACAGGTAGCGATTCTATTGTGTTTTGATATTTCTTTTGAGTCCTGCATATATTGGTATATTTCCTTTTGATGTTTTTTTTTACATTTGACGAGAACTGAAGAATATGATTCAACATATAGCTTTGTCGAAGGAAACATCAATAAGCAAAAGACTTTCGTTTGTTTCCCTCCAACAGTGGATGTGGATCTATTATTACTAGGACATGGAAATTGATTCATTCCTGGAAAGAAACTGTAATCACTGCCCAAGCAAGGGGAATGGAGTACCAACACCATCTTCATTTTGTTCAAACCACAGCCTCATGGTTTCAGACCTTGTAATCACTGCCCAAGCAAGGGGAATGGAGTATTACTCTGCCTAATCTCCCTATTGGGTCAGTTCCTCCTCTTCACATGTTGGTTATTTCAGGTGGGTTGGCCTAAGTTTTTGCTGCGGCCACGTCTCAGACACAATATCGGAGCGCAAGAGGGCGTATGCGATTTCCAACACCATCTTCATTTTGTTCAAACCACAGCCTCATGGTTTCAGACCTTGCAATTACTGCCCAAGCAAGGGGAATGGAGTATTACTCTGCCTAATCTTACTATTGGGTCATAATTGATCCCAGACCCTACCAAGTCCAATTAATGCCCTGTAGCATGTTCAACCCATTCCTTATATGTTCTGTTTCCCTTACTGTTCAGTTCCTGGTGCAGATGTAGATGTTATAGGTTCAGTTTTGGAGTTGTATCTACCAATAGGATATAGGCAGTGGCAGTACAGTAAGTACAAGGAAGGGTAGAGTAGTGACTTGAGATTTTTAACATTTAGTTCGGTTGCCCATTGTGCAGTCACTTGATACTTTTATCTATCTGTGCAATCCTTGAGCACTTAGTATTCGAGTATTTGCCATGTCAATGCATTCCACTATTCCATTGACAGGTTACACCCAGATATCCTCCTATTAGGTCCATGTTCAGACCTGTGTGCTTGATGTTATGACCATATCACTTTGATACATCAACCTTTATTATTTTGTTCAGTTCCCATATCTTGTATATCTGTCACTTTGAGCATTTGGGTACAGACCTTGCTATATCAGATAGTTTAGATATGATCATTCATTCAGTCGACTGCCCCATAGATGTTTGTCCACATTTGTATCCTAATGTGCAGCCTCATTCCTTTTAAGAGTTCAGCCTTGCATTTCTCTTTTGATATCTGTTCACTGCTAGATTACAGATGATTAAGTATCTATCCCCTTGAACATATATGTACAGTCCAAATTCTGATTGGATGTTCTGTCCACATCACTACATATGCATCTTTAAGTTTGCTTCTTTTGATACATTAAGTGTCCACTCCTTGTTTATAATTGTCCTACTTACATATGTATAACACATTCAACCCCAACGTGATATGGTACCAGTTTATGGGTCAAATAGATTCTGTACCAGTCTATATAAATACCACTGCTCTGCCCTAGTAATTTCAAGTTCAGAATTGAACTTCAAGTTCAAAGTTGAACTTCAAGTTCAGACTTTGAACTCTCAAGTTCAGACTTTGAACTCTCAAGTTAAGTCTTGTTGGTGAAATTTCACTCTCTTCCCAGTTTGAATACCATATTGATTAAGGTTCCTGTTCATTCTTATGTTGTTCAGTCATATGTATTTGAATGTTTGATCCTTGCTATATTTATTCCACTCCAAATGTTTACCTACTGCCATTACACATCTGTCCATATAAGGATACCAATTAGCCATGTTAGTCCATTACTTCCTTGGAGTATCAGTAAATTTACTGTTCAGATTCCTAAACCCCAATGTAAATATCTGTCCGTTCTTCTTTGGATAAATTGTTCACTCCACACTTCATTCAGTCCTCTTTCCTTTGAAAGGCAGGTAGTGTCCTGCATCACTTTCACTTTCCCTTTAGTTCAGTACATAGGACAGTCAGATGGATTTCTATATGTATAGATATTGGTTCGATCATAGCCCAGATAAATCGACCTATCCACCTTGCCTTTTGGTTCATCTTTGGTATTAGAATGTTCAGACCTCTCATCCCAGGTTCAATTGATAACTAAAATAAAAGAACTCATTCATTCTGACATATTCTTTCTCACTTAGACTCAAAGATCATGATTCCTAAATGCTCATAAGCATTCAACTATTCTATATATGTTGATTTTGTTTCTAAGGATACCAACCATTAATGTAACTCTTTTCAAATCTATACTTATGCTACTCTCTGTCAACCCCCAATTAAAGCCATGTCCGTTTCTGATATTCTAAATTATAGCCATGTACAAATATTTACAAATGCTATAAAATAATTTTTTAACCACTCTAAAAAATATATTATTATGACATTGTAAGGACCATATTATTATAGTTTTTAAAAAACATAGCGGCCTAAATCTAAAGTTGGAAATTTTCCACATTAGTAATATATGGAGATTAAAAATTTGGAACCTTTTGATTTCTAGGACCATGCACGATCGTACAACTTGCACGCTCTCAAAAATGGCCCTGTCCCAAGCACCCTTTGCTGATGTAATCTTGTTTTCTTCTCCATCCATACTCCTGTCCTCTTAATAGCTTTATCTCTCTTAGTTGTGAGAGTGCATATGTCACCTTCTTCTCATCCATTTGGAATCTTCTCCATGGGACATAGTTCAAAAGGAATCCAAAATTCCTTCTTGATTTGTAACAACATCGATGGCCCCCTAATGTGCTTCTCAAGTAGAGATAAGAGGACATATGAGAAGAAACTATCTTCCCCTTCTCTTCCTTTTAAGTACCTTTGTATTTCGATATTTATAATTTAGCCTGCAGGATAGTAATTGTTTTCAACATATATAATGATATAGGCTGGGATGTTTCCTAAAAAGCTTAAATCTGTTCCTTGGGACCAAACCAATGGTCACAACCTTATCTACCTTGCCAGTTTGACTGTAATACTCCATAAGTTCTCTTTTCTAGTCTGTTAATTACTCTCTAGCCTGACTTTTATTGGATCTAATATGTGATGAACAGGACAAAATATTTAATAACAATGTGATGAGAGACCATTATGACAAGATAAGTACAAAATATTTAGAACAGTAGTTGTTGTTGTGGTTGGATTCACTCTTTTTCATTTGCCAGTTTGTAGTGATTGTTAAGTTCCTTATTTTGCTTTTTTAGGTGATGGAAAAGTGAAAACACCACTTAGTCCTACGATTGCAGACTCTGAGCAGCACCTATTTGGCATGGGCTATAGGCTGGGAGGCAGCAGCGGCATTCACCTTACGGAATCTCCTTTCTAGCAGATAGGTTTTTCACACAATATTTCTTCAGGAAGCTTGGGTCAGATGCAGCTTGGCAGCGGATCAGGGTCATCCTTCATGACACCCCTCTGTGGCCAAGCAACACTCCAGAGCCGCAGATCCCAATCTAGAGAAGATCTAATTTCATCATTGGTGGAAGCCCAAGCTGCAAAGGTCTTAGCATGGTCATGCAGATGAGAAAACGGTATGAGCCCTTTTTCTGTATCAGGCTATTAGTATGTAAATGATAGCACAAACAGTGAGAAGATGCGTTGGTGTGGGTTCTGGTTTTGTCAGTCAGGTATTCCATCATATCATGGTGGTTGTCACTAATGATTCAGAGTATTTTCTCTCATATTTCTACTGTGCTCTTGCTTGATTGGTAGCTGTTGAATCATTATTTTTCTACCCAAGTAATCATATGTTGAATCATTATTTTTAATTTTTTTACCTCTGATGTTTTAAAAACAACTAGCAGATGTTATAAAGTCTGCAGATTTGTAAATAGCAACCTGTGACAATCTTGAATCCTGGAGCATTTTATGGCACGATGGAAGGCTTGATGCTTCCCGTGGTGGAAATGTAGATTGCAACAGCAAGTGTGGGTTAAGATGTGTTGTGTTACTTGTGTATGTGCTAGAGTGAGTAGGATTGCATGAGTGTTTCGGTTGGGGTACTGCAGTCTGCTATTTCATGTATCTTTGGGTAGTATCCTAGGAACTGTGTCAGTGTGCAGGAATACACTAAAGTCCAGTGTGTAGAACAGTGTGTGTATCTATGATACCAATGTGTATCTGTAGAATAGGTATCAAGGAATGTGGGGAACAAACTAAAGTCCATATGTATAAGAGTGTGTATCAGTGATACCAATGTGTAGGAATGCACTTTCTTTGCCTTGCCTTTTAACTCAATCTCTCTCTGTGTGTGTGTATGTACTTTTCCACTTGGCTTATATTTTGGCTTCTTCGAGGATCACGTGCGATCCCGGCCTCCTGTGGGGTCACGTTGAGCCTGAAAAGATTTGTTAACTTCATGCAAATGAAACTGATGATGACTGGATTATAAGTCATGACAAGATGCTTAGTGGAAGAAGAACAAAATACTATGTGAATGCCATGGTCTTCACAGAGTACTAAAATTTGGCATGTTCAAAATTTCAATTTTATGGTTAATAGAATATTATCAGAGTGTATGTACTATTTATGCAGTATCCCTATCAGTCTCATCTTCCTCACATGGATATTTAACCACATGTATCATACTCGGACTTTAATTTGGAATATTCACGTGCATAAAGCCTAGATTTTTGTTATCTTTTCACATATTTATGGGCTTTCTCGTTACTTGTGGTTAGACCAGTTGGCCTGTTGCTGCTTACTATATATGTTCGATAAATCCTAATTTTGTTTTCTGGACTAATAGTATCATTTCATTTTCAGAACTTTGTCAGCATGGTGGGTGAAGGGAGTTAAAAACATCCAACAGTGAAGAGGAGCGAGATAAGGAACACGACAAGATGGATCATACTGGAGACAACTCAGACGCTAATGCTGATATTTCACAGGTAATGGAAACTGGTCACAAAAGGAAGCATCACCGAGCTTGGACTCTTTGCGAGGTCTTGAAGTTAGTAGGAGTTGCTAGGTATGGAGCTGGAAGGTGGTCTGAGATGAGACATGTATCCTTCGCGTCTTATTCATATCGCACCTCAGTAGATTTGAAGGAAAGTTTTGTGGTATGAAGATTGTTTATTTCCCATATGTTTTTCTTCTTCTTGCTTTCATTTACTGCATCTCTTCCTTTGCTTTAGGATAAATGGCGAAACCTGCTTAGAGCTCGCTTTGCACAAGAGCCTTCAGATAAAGGGGTAAAAACTCTTATTTTCTAATTTGTCTCTGATTCAATCTCACTGTATTTTATCCGGCTGATGAGCATAAATCCTTGTTTCTGGTACAATTGGTAGGAAAGCAGGTTGACAAGTACCAATTGGTGTTAAGATCCTTTTTTTCCCTGTGGAAGTTTATCAAAGTGTTCTCTGTAGCTGACATTTGGTAGAATTCTTTTTGAAGAATCATCATGTTTGTCTCCATATGTTAAATATCATTCTGGAATCATCTTTTTTTGATCTTTTTTTCCCTCCACTAATTTTTTTTAACCTTTCAACTTTTGCAGGCCCAATGTCCATCCCAACAATGTCCATCCCAACAATGGAAGAGTTTGATCACAAAGTGACTAAAAATTAGTTATGGGGAAGAAAGAGAACGAGGAAAATATCTCGAATTATTTTCACATCACTAGGATATTTTGTTAGAATCGTAGTATAGTAAAATTGTATTAAACATAATACAAAATTATTATGTAAGACATTTTGACTTCATTAGTGATATGCAGATTTATCTTTATCTATTTTGTATGTACTTGTGTTATTGACATTTGTTTACTTCCTTCTATATTATAATCAAATTTAGTTTTACAAAATCTTATGCGGGTTAAAAATCATTTATCTATATATAAATTCAGATTATAGGTAATGGTATTTTAAAGAATATAGACAATTGATAGGAAAATATTTCTACCATTCCAATATTGGAACACATTTTATTCGTTCCAGTATGAATGCACAAATTAATTTGGATTGTTCCTTATTAGGAACACTTTATTGGTGTTCCAACACCGGCATACATATAATGTGTTCCAAAAATCATCCTTTGGAACCCTTTATTAGGAACGCTTTGTAGGTGTTCCAACATTGGCACGCATATAAAGCGTTCCAATAACCGTCATTTGGAACACTTTTATTCCGTTCCAAGAATTTGGCAGCCCAAAAATAGGCATGGAATAAAGGCGTTCCAAAAAATATTTGGAACATAATTCTTCCGTTCCAAAAGGACCATTTTGGTGTAGTGTACCTCGATGACAGTCCCTGGGGTTGCGGGTGCTCTTCCCGTAGTGCCGGAAGCTGTCGGGGGCGCTCTTCCTTCTCCTGCGCAGCGGATTCCTCCGCCAGTTGCAGGCGTACTTCCACCTCCACCTCCTCTGCCTACAGATATGGGGCAGATGCTTACCTTCCTCCAGCAGATACAGGAGACTCAGAGAGCCCAGACCGAGGCTCAGCAGAGGCAGACAGACGCGATGCGTCAGGGCATGGAGGATGCCCATCAGTTGGCCCTTGCAGCCGTGGAGCAGAGGGCTCCTCATCCGGGGACACGACCGAGGTACGGAGATATCCAGGACTTCAAGAAGCTCGGGCCCCGTGACTTTAGCGGGACCGAGGGCGTGGTCTATGCAGATGATTGGCTCGAGGATATCGAGCGACAGATGAGGGCCTGCCGCCTGGCAGACGACCTGAAGGTCGAGGCGGTAGGTTTGCAGTTGCTAGATATTGCGCGCACCTGGTTCAGAAACGAGCCAGCCGTAGCTGGAGAGGGCCATACTTGGACAGAGTTCACGCTCCTCTTCAAGGAGAAGTTCTTTTCTCCCACGGACAAGATTGACCTGGTACGGTAGTTCCAGGATCTGCAGCAGGGCAGTCTATCTGTGGAGGAGTACGCCACGGAGTTCGGCCGTCTGAGCCGATACACAGAGTACATGGTTCGAGACCCGGAGATCAGGGCGAGCCGGTTCAGGGAGGGACTCGCTTGGGATATCAAGCACCTCATTCCCTCCTTCTATGAGACATATGCCCAGATCTATGCGAAGGCCCGCAAGGTTGAGCGGGAGTGGGGCTTGAAGCCCAAGAGGGAGCGTGATCATTTCTTGGGGGCTACTAGCAGCGCAGGGGCTGCTAAGCGCCCTCAGCTTCAGCATCGTTCTTTGCAGCATCACCAGCCACAGGTACAGGCCAGAGCACCAGTTCAGCAGCAGGTACAGCACACCCAGCCGAGGCAGGCACAGCATGGGGCTCCTTGTCACTTCTGCAAGAAGCCTGGTCACGTCTGGAAGGTTGTCCGGAAGAGGCTAGGAGTGTGTCTCTTTTGCGGCGGAGCAGGCCATCAGTTGAGGGAGTGTCCAGTGAACCCTCGTGTTACTGGTACAGCTCAGAGGGCACCGGCGAGAGTTCCTGCAGTGCAGCAGAGGGGTCCGCTTCCGATCCAGCAGCAGCGGTTTGTACAGCACCACCACCAGCGAGGTGGTCAGGGTAGAGCCTTTGCTCTTGCAGCCGAGGAGATCGAGCCAGTCGCAGATGTAGTTGCAGGTTCGGTTCTTCTTGATTCTTTTTCTGCCTTAGCATTGTTGATTCAGGTGCTACGCACAGTTTTGTGTCAGTTTCTTTTGCACTTAGGCACAACATCATTGCTGAATATCTGGGTAGGACTTGCAAGATTATGACTGGGAATGGCATCATCCTAGTTAATAATGTTTGCAAGGGGCAAAGAGTTTCTTTGAGAGGCCGGGAGCTGAGTGCGTGTTTGCTCGTAATGCCACTTCCGAGTTACGATGTGGTACTCGGTATGGATTGGTTGAGCACGCACCACGCTAGCATCGATTGTAGAGGGGACAGGATTCTGTTTAGGCCGCCGGGAGAGCCGGAGTATGAGTTCACCAGGGGTGCAGTGGAGCAGGGTGACGGATTCTGTGGAGCTCTGTTGGCGGGGCCGGTGTTGCCACATCCACTTATTGCTGAGTACTTGGATGTCTTTCCGGAGGAGCTGCCCGGGATGCCGCTAGATCGTGATGTTGAGTTTTCTATAGACCTAGTGCCGGGCGCTGAGCCTATCTCCCAGCACGTCTATAGAATCAACAATAGCGAGTTAGCGGAGCTGAAGAAGCAGGTCGACGAGCTGGAGGACAAGGGCTTTATTAGATCTAGCTCTTCACCTTGGGGCGCGCCAGTTCTTTTCGTCCCCAAGAAGGATGGTACGGTACGTCTGTGTATTGATTACAGGGCGCTCGACAACCTTACCATCAAGAACAAGTATCCTTTGCCAAGGATTGATGACTTGTTCGACCAGTTGAGCGGGGTGAGAGTGTTCTCGAAGATCGACTTGCACACCGGGTACCATCAGCTGAAGGTGAAGCGGGATGACATTCCGAAGACTGCCTTTCGGACTCGCTATGGCAAGTATGAGTATACCGTCATGCCGTTTGGGTTGACCAACGCCCCAACGGTATTCATGAACTTGATGAACAAGGTATTTCATCAGTACCTTGACAAGTTCGTGGTGGTCTTCATTGATGACATCCTCATCTATTCGAAGACGCCAGAGGAGCACGAGAAGCACCTGAGGATTGTGTTGGACACTCTCAGGAGGGAGCAGCTGTATGGAAAGCTGTCCAAGTACGAGTTTTTCTTGGATCGCGTGGAGTTCCTAGGCCATGTTGTCTCTGGCAAGGGGATTTCAGTGGATCCGAAGAAGATTTCTGCGGTAGAGTCCTGGTCTACGCCGAGCTCAGTAGCAGAGGTTCGGAGTTTTCTGGGTCTGGCAGGTTACTACCGGAGGTTCGTGTAGGACTTTTCCAGGATTGCCCAGCCGATGACCCGCCTTACCAGGATGGACGAGGAGTTTGTTTGGTCCGATGAGTGCCAGGCCGCCTTCGAGGAGCTGAAGGCAAGGTTGACTATAGCTCCTATCTTGACGCTGCCATCTGTATCTGGTGGTTATACGATCTACAGTGATGCTTCAGGACGGGGTTTGGGTTGTGTGCTTCAGCAGCACGGGAAGGTAATTGCCTATGCATCTAGGCAGTTACGTCCTCATGAGAGGAATTACCCTAACCACGATCTTGAGCTAGCAGCGGTCATCTTTGCTTTGAAGCTGTAGAAACACTATTTGTACGGAGAGCGTGTGGAGATCTATACTGACCACAAGAGCTTGAAGTACGTGTTTACCCAGAAAGAGCTGAATATGAGGCAGAGGCGATGGTTAGAGCTGATAAAGGATTTTGATATATCCTTACAGTACCATCCAGGGAAGGCCAACGTGGTCGCGGATGCTCTGAGCAGGTATCCCGTGGCCATGTGTTTGACGATGGATCGTCACCTTCTGGCTGATCTGGAGAGCTTGGGCATAGAGGTGATAGTTCCTGGGTTCGAGGCGCAGATGTGGGGTCTGCAGGTGCAGTCGGAGCTGATGGAGAGAGTCAGGGCAGCTCAGTTTGAGGATGAGGCTCTGAGGGTCATCAGGGAGCAGGTCCAGATTTGACTGTTGGATGAGTTCTCTTTAGCAGGGGACGGGTCATTGAGGCATGGTACCAGATTGTGCGTGCCGAGCGGAGGACTTCGGGAGGCGGTTCTTCAGGAGGCACACCGTTCTCAGTACTCTATGCATCCAGGAGCCAACAAGATGTATAGAGACTTGAGACAGCATGTTTGGTGGTATGGCATGAAACGTGAGGTGGCTCAGTTCGTGTCGAGATACTTGGTGTGCCAGCAGGTGAAGGCCGGAAGGCAGAGACCCGGTAGATTGCTCCAGCCACTACCCATTCCTGAGTGGAAGTGGGAGCATATCACTATGGACTTTGTATCTGGGCTTCCGCGCTCTCCAGGAGGGAAGGATACGATTTGGGTCATTGTTGATCGATTGACCAAATCGACCCACTTTTTGCCTTTCAAAGTGGGTTTGTCGACGGAGAGGTTGGCCGAGATGTACGTGCGACAGATAGTCCGATTACACGGAGTGCCAGTGAGTATAGTCTCGGATTGGGACAGCCGATTCACTTTCCACTTCTGGCGGAGTTTGCAGCTTAGCTTGGGCACATCGCTCAAGTTCAGTACCGCATACCACCCCCAGACAGACGGGCAGTCGGAGAGGACGATTCAGACCCTCGAGGATATGCTACGTACCTGTGTCTTAGACTTTGGGGGATCTTGGGAGGACCACCTTCACTTGGTAGAGTTTGCTTACAACAACAGCTACCAAGCCAGTATAGAGATGTCACCTTTCGAGGCTCTATACGGACGGAGGTGCCGTACTCCCTTGTCTTGGGATGATGTCGGCGAGAGGGTTTTGCTTGGCCCTGAGATGGTAGTGGATGCTGCAGAGAAGGTCAGGGTTATCAGAGATCGACTTCGGGTGGCGCAGGATAGGCAGCGGCATTGGGCCGATAGCCACCGGAGGTCGTTAGAGTTTGAGGTATAGTTTAGATTTTTCTAGTACTTGAGTCTGATTGTGATTGTTTTAGATCAAGCTCTAAGTCTTGTGTTATGTTCTAGGTTGATGATCTTGTCTTTCTGCGGATTTCTCTGATGCGTGGCACGATTCGTTTTGGTGGCGGCGGGAAGCTTAGTCCACGATACATCGGACCATTCCGTATCCTGGGCAGGGTCGGTACAGTGGCTTCCCGACTGGAGTTACCGCCCGCACTAGAGGGAGTGCACAGTGTGTTCCACGTGTCACAGCTGAGACGGTATGTGGCAGATCCCAGTCACGTCTTAGACCACTCCGAGATCGAGGTGGGACCGACACTCAGCTACCCAGAGAAGCCGGTCGAGATCTTAGACCGAAGAGAGAAGGTGCTCCGGAACCAGGTCATTCCCTTGGTTCGCGTGGCATGGAGACACCACTCTCCAGGTGAGTCCACCTGGGAGAGGGAGGACGACATGCAGGAGCGATTCCCATATCTCTTCGAGCCTTGAGGTAAAAATTTTTCTTTTTCATCCTTGTTCAATTCATGATTGCTGTGTTGGTTCTCATTCAATTTCGAGGACAAATTTTTTTTAAGGAGGGTAGATTTGTCACCCCCAGTTTTCAAATTAGGGGTATTTTCGTTATTTTTCAATTTATATAATTTTTAGGAATTTTTATTTATATTATATGATTTTTTTGGGATTTATTTGGGTTGGATTGGATTTTATCCAATTCGGACTCAAATTGGAGACCCGGGTAGCCTGGACCCTAGTGGGACCCACATACTAGCTGGACTTGGCCCACATGCCATCATAATAAGGCTAGAAATCTTTAACCCATCTTCCATGGCTTAATTAGTCATTTTAGAGACTTAATTAGTCAATTAGAACAAACCAAAACAAACCGAACCAAACCGATTTCAATTGAACCCAAACCAAGTCTAATGGGTTGGGGGCTTATTGGATCCCCAACCCAAACCCAATAGCCAAGCCATGGCCGGCCATGATAACCCCCCCTTTCTTCTCATCTAAGAAAAACTCTCTCTCTCCCTCACAAATTCTTTCTTTTCTTTCCAAGCTTTCTCCCTCTCCAAGAACCTATTAGGTATGAGTTAATTCTCTATTTATTCCCCTTTTCCATTTATTGCATTCATAATAAGTGTAGAGAAGAGGATTCTCTACACTTTGCCCACCAATTTATAGGTTTTCCCTAGAAAATCTAGGTTAAGAAATATTTGGGGGTTTATATATATTAAATAGTATATATGTATATATGAATGTATATATATATGTATACATATGTTTATATGTATTTGTGTGTGTGTGTAGAGAGTGATAGTGGTGGTGTTGTCATGGGAGTTGTGGTGAGAGTGTGTGTGGTTGTGTGTGTTTGTGAGAGTGTGTGTGTGTTTATATATATATATATATATATATATATATATATATATATATATATATATATATATATATATATATATATATATATCTGTGTGTGTGTGTGTGTGTATATATATATGTATATGGAGATGTGTGTGTGTGTGTGTATGTATAGGTATGTATAGAGGAGTGTGTGTTTGTGGAGTTGGATGGATGATAGATTATATATATATCTGTGTATATAGATATTCATATATAGATATATATATATATATATATATATATATATATATATATATATATATATATATATATATATATATATAGGTAGATATATATAGTAGAGAGGAGGAAGAGAAGATAGAAGAAGAAGAAATGAGAGCAGCAGCAGCTGCTGCTTGCTGCAGTGGCAGGAGCCACAGCAGCAGCTGCTGGAAACAGCAGCTTCCCCCCCCCCCCCCCCTTTTTGATGCCATTTACCCCATAAAACCCCCCTATCAATATATATATATATATATATATATATATATATATATATATATATATATATTATATAGATGTTTTTAGAGAGGGAAATGAAGAGTAGAGTTGAAGAATAAGAAGTTAGAAGAAGTTAAAGAAAAGGGGAAGAAGAAGAAAATGGGAGAAGACTTGAAGAAGTAGGAGAAGGAGAAATAGGAAAAAGATAAGAAGAAAGAATGAAAAGAAGAATAGAAGGAAGAATAGAAAGAAGGAAAAGAGGAAGGATTAGAGAAGTTAGGAAGAGGAAATTGGAAGGAAAGAGTGAGAGGAAGGAATTAGAAGAAGGAGAATTAGAAAAGGAATGAGAATTAGAAGAAAAGGGTTTTTTAGGAGAATCAAGTTAGAGGGCGAATTTGAGCCCGGAGTATCGGATCACGATGAAACTTGACGTAGGACTAGGATATGTGATTTAGATTTTGCGGGTAGGCTCCCGAGTTGAAATCGGGGTCGTAGGGCGCCGGTATCGTGCCGTATCGGTGCGTATCTTGAAATACTCAAGATTTTGGCAACGGGCCGTATCATGGACTGGATGTCCACGTTACCTAGGTATTTTGGTAGGTAATATATGTATAGGCTAGTATCATACTACCCTAGGGAGATCGGGTCAAAATAACAAGCGTAGGTAGGTTAACTAGATAATCGCCGAAGGTTGAATTTTGCCCTTTTTAAGGGTAAAATAGAAATTTGGCCTATGGCCAATAAATGAGTTTCGAAGTCCAAGATGGACTTGGATATAGGTTGTAGAGATTGGTAATGGATAAAAATAGCCGTCTAGACCTAGTCTTGACCCCGATTGACCACGGTTGACTTTTTAGGCCAAAAGTCAACTATGGGTCAACACTTTACCCAATTTAGTCCCAAATTCCATTAGACTTGTGCAGTTGACCGAAAGTCAATTGTTAGTCACCAGTAACCAAGAGTTGACCTAGGGTTGACCACAGTTGACCACAGTTGACCACGGTTGACCAGAGTTGACCGGTTGACCAAAAAGTCAACTGTTGACTCAAATCGATCCCGATTGATTCCGTTTGACTTATATTGACCCAGTTTGACCCAGTTAGACCTAATATGACTTAGTTTGACCCCGTACAATCTAGTTTGACATGCCTTGACCTAGAATGACTTAATAGGATACAAATTGATTTGATTTCAATTCCTAAACATAGTATTGATACGTCTTGTTCTCTATAGGTCCTCGAGACGCTGTATTTGCTCTGGTTGACATACCATATTATACTACAGGCGAGTACATTATCTGATACTTTTCCAATTTACGATAACTATTATAATTCATGTGATTAGTGTAGATATGCTTGTTCTCGACACATTGGTCACACGGATTGGTATTCATGGATCCCGACATGAGATATTATTTCTCGTTATCTTGGTATATCCTGTGCAAGTCCCTTGTAGTTCTTGTGCAGTATATGGACACTGATTCTCGAGGAGACTTGCTCCCTTCTCGTGGAATCCCGTGTCGTAACGTGTCTTGCTTGGATCCACTCTACCAGTCGGAGACGGGGAGTATTAGTGTAGATATGTGGTCAAAGTCTATTGTGCACCTATTGATTTTGAGTGTTGATCATACACCCCACGTATGATTAGCCAGGCCTGTTACTATTGTGCAGTTCCCAAGCCGGCCACATATTGTAGCTAGTATTCACACACCTAGAGATATGATTCTTGATTCTTGTACATGCCATGATCAGTTACTTGCCTTGTTTTAGCTCTAGATTTACAGCTTACCTTGCCATGATATTCACATGTACATTCCATGATTTCCTTGTATATACTATCTATTTACAGTCTTGTAGCTTTTATCATATCTTGTGAACTGCTGTTAGTAGATTGTACTCGTTCCATCCTGACAGGATATGTTGAAAATATTACAGATGCAGATGAGGGAGACTACTGTACCTACTACGGTCCGGATGACGTAGTGGGCATAGACTTGGAGACTTTGGTCCAGCAGGGCTTAGCTCCGCCTGACGAGACCCTACCTATTACTTAGTTAGAGTAGGTCTTTTGTACTGGACATTGTCTCCAGCTACTTTTGAGACTGTTATTATTATGGACTGTATTAGAGACTTGGACTGTATATATTCTTGTGTTGGACTTGACAGGTTATATATTATTTTATCGTCTTGTTGTCTTTTTATTTCAGTCTTTACTTTGTTATCTTAGAGTCGTGATTGAGTACTCGTATATATATTCATTGCTTGTCCTCCATTCGGAGTTGACCATATTCTCGACAGGTTTTTGTTATATATATAAACTGTTTAGAGTAGAAAAATCTACAGCGTTCCACGTCGATTTTTCGGTGAGGGCTGGGCGTTGTCGCGTCATGTGCCCTTTTAGCGGGTGCGGATCGTGACACCGTGCGGCAGATTTGCAGTATCTGTGGGGACCAGCCGGCCTGTCGGGCACTAATAGTCCCAAAGAGGGCTGCCATGTAAGAACTCGGGAATCCATTCTCTCCATGCAATCATTATTTTATTTAACTTAGTAGCCTCTACGTTAAGTGAAATCCCATGCCGTGGATCATGGTCATTCAGAATGAGTACCTTTGTACAGGGTACGATATGCACAACTCTACAACGATACCCGTGCGGTTAGGTTGTAGGTTTTACATAGCGTAATGCAACAATCAAACCTAACCACGGGATAATCATGCCTTGACTATAAAGTACACATGCTGCTTTAGTAGAAAATTAAATTGAAGCCTGCACATGTCTGTATGCCAATATTCGGAATCGGCCAATTGATTACAATAGTTCATAGTTTAATATGAACGTGTCTCATTCATTCAATTCAATAAGACGACTAGCCAGTCTCTTAGTTCTAACTAGGAACACATGATCAATTATTAGTCAAGATAACAATCATTATCAATGGTGACAAGGCATGAAAGTCAACTAGTATTAAGTGGGGTCGAGTCTATAACTCTCAGGGTTAAGTTCCAGTTATACTGGGTATCCAAGAATCAATCGGGACACAAGACGCATTCCACATAACAATTTGTATTGACAATATTAACATATCATGATTTTATCAAGTTCATGTCAAAAGGCGTAAGGATATAATAAGGAAATGCCATGTGCGTAAAAAGGAGTATGCTTAATAATGAAATAAAGTTGAGCGTAAAAACTCGTGTTATGCCGAGCCAGAAAAGTACGTACATAAAACTCGTTTTACGCCAGGCCAACGGGTTACACCACAGTTTACGCTAAGACAAATACGCGTAAAGGAAGTATACCCAAATAAAGGAACAAGTTGAGCGTAAAACTCGTGTGCGTAAAAAGGGTTAGGCGTAAAAACTTGCCTTACGCCGAGCCAAGGTGTGAGCGTAAAAAGAGCTAAGCGTAAAGAATAGGGTTACGCATGAGACTTGTATGCGTAAGGATCACATGCGTAAAAGATCACATGCGTAAAGGGTCACATGCATAAAAAGTCAAGTTTTACGCATGCATGAGTGAGCGTAAAAAGAGATTCACGCTGGCACGAGTGATCGTGGGCGTAAAAACTAAGTACTACGCGAACACGTATAACGTGAGCGTAAAAACTCAATATTACGCTAACACGTAACAACGTGGGCGTAAAGCTCAATATTACGCTAACACGCACAGCGTGAGCGTAAAACTCCTCCCGAACTCCAAATTCCATGGGACCTTCGTCCAAGCCAGAACTGGGACTTCCATAGATCAAAATGGGGTAGAATGAGAAGCTCTACTACATGAAACTATCTATTTTTGAAAACATACAAGTTTGGTAGATCAAAACCCATGGACAACCGAAAATACAACCACTTAGATCTATAAGAAATTAGCCAAGGAAATCAAAAATGCTAAGTATTAAACTCTCTTAGAATCACGAGAAGAAGAATAATGAACCATAAAAATGGATTCTCATATGGAAGCAAGATGTACTTGCCTATGGGTTTTGGTAGGTGGAGAGAGTTATGAGGAAGAAGAAGAGTAATGAGAAAGAAGAAGAAGTAATGAAGAGAAAGAAAGGGTTGGTGGGGTCTTAAATGGTGATGGGCAGGTGGGGTTGGTCGGGTTCATGAGGGACCATACTAAACCAAAATAAACCAACATAGGCCGAAATAAACTAAGAGCAAGACTAGAGCCGAAAAATAAAATACAGAAAAATAATTAGCGCAAAATTAAATGAACTAAATACGGGACAAATGCATGATAAATACGAAATAAATACATTCAAGCAGTATACGTATTAAAATACGCATTCTGGGAACGGGGAGTGACAATATTATTTAACTAAACATATATCTAAGGTCCTAAAATCATATCTATAACAAATCCTAATTGGAATATATTTAAATCATATTTGAACTATTTTAATATTATCTAACTAAAAATCTAAAAATATATCTATAGCAAGTCTTAATTAAATATGTTCAAATTATACTTAAACTATTTTAATTTAATTTTTTTTTTAATAATATAAGATGATTTTTTTTCTTCTGGTAAATAATATGTACAACTCAAGGTTGACTAATACTAATTAAAATATATTATAATTATTTTAATATAATTTAAATTTTTATCAAACCTTATTACTGAAAAGCGATACTAAATCCTACTCATTAATAAATTATTACACCCAAAAAGAATATTTTGATATTTTGATTATAATTTTGTGTGTGTGTGTGTGTGTGTGTGTGTGTGTGTGTGTGTGTGTGAATTCATATTAGAAGCAAACTAGAAAGGAAGAAATATTTAGTGGGAGGACTGCAATGTGTGGGACATTTTTGTTGTAAATACAGATGTCCTATGCCTTTTGGTCTTCCATAACTTATGTAACTCATGGCCTTTGCTTTCATAACTTATGTAACTTATGGCCTTTGACATTCTATTGTAGGCCTATAAAGGACCATTCTAGTTGAGTGTTAGAGATATGAAGAAAGACTATTTTCCTATATTATCTATTATTCTCCTCTAAAGTATAACACGTTATCAGCACGAGTTTGCTCAAGAAAATTGTAAGTCCAACTTCCGTCATTCTTTTAAAAAGAATTATTCATGCATTCATATGGCAGTATGATGGTTTCTTTTTTCCACAGCCGGCGCTAATTTCTATCATCGCTCTTAAGAAATTGGCACTTTACATCCTAATATTTCTTCTTGCTGTTATCTTTCTCTACCTAATGCAAGCTTTCCACCAAGTCATGGCTTGCTTATTCAAGATTTTTTATTCATAATAGTGGTCTTGTTTATTCATGCATTTTTAAATTATATCCAGTAGTATATGCAATTGCCAAATATATATTAGTATATTTGTCTATGGATTCGTTTGCTTATGGTTTGTTTGTTAATTATGTTTGTCTTGAGCATATTTTCTTAATGCAACTTCTTATCCCTTCAGTTATGTCATTTTATTTGGAGTGATTTCTAGTTGGTCGTTAATCCCCATTAATTATTTTATCAAATTTTGACTAATTATTTGTCCACTGATTTCTACCTTTAATTAATAGTCTTGATGAAATTATCTGGATTGCTTACTAATCTAGGATTGATCATCTCCAGTGATTTTATTAGCTCCAAACTTTGTGAATTTATGGCAAATATCTTAGTGCTTTGTATTTAGATGAACCTGAAGTCTCCAAACCTATATTTTATATAAGGCCTAAAGCCAAAATAAAATATATTAGGCTTGAAGCCTAATTGATAAAACTCAAACTTGTAGATTTGAGTATGTGTATTATATTCTAAAGTGATATTTCTTTTTTAGACATACGGCAAACATCAACAAGCTTGAGTTCGCTGCTCTTGATATTTTCGAAAGAAATTATTTAACTTGGGTTCTTGAGTCTGAGATCCATTTGAGTGCAAAGAACTTTGCACATGCCATCAAAGAGAAAAATGAGGCAAGCGAACAAGACAAAGCAAAGGCAAGGAATTTCATTCGACATCACCTCCATGAAGGACTGAAATTCTAATATCTTGGAGTAAAAGACTCAATTGTTTTATGGAAAGACTTGAAGGAACATTATGATCATCAAAAGAGTGTGATACTCCCAAAGGCTCGTTATGATTGGATGCACCTGAGGTTGCAAGATTTTAAAATGATAAACGAATATAACTCTGCAATATTCAGAATTGTGTCTCAAATGAGATTGTACGGAGATAATGTTATTGAAGAAGATTGTGCTTATTTATAGTCATGGTAAAACTCGAGATCATGGTGGTCCTAATTATCATGCCTTCAGTAAGAAGGTTGGGCCATACCACTTGAAGTGTAACAACAATGGCAAAAAATATGATAAAGGAAAGGGTGCAAAATATATTCTCCGAAGAATTATGAAGATCCTTGCTATAAGTGTGGAGCAAATGGGCATTGGCCTCGTACCTATCATACACCAAAGCACCTAATTGACCTTTACCCGACATCTATCAAGGGTAAATAAAAAGAAAAATAAATCAATTTTCCAGATTTTAGTAAAATTGTTGAAGATGAAAATGATCCAATGAAATTTACTCATTTGGATGTTGATGATTTCCTAAACGAGCGAAGTGAAGGAATTAATGAGATTAAGTTTTGGGGTAATGATGCTAATGATGGCAATGGAAAGAACAATAATGATTGTGTTAGGATTTAGACTATTTTACTTTATTTTTCTAAGTTTAATTTTAGTTCAAAGCTTGTATTCTCATGTTTCTAAGTCTTGGTCATTATAATATTGAATTAATAAATTAAGTTTCATAATGTTTCTTACTTTATTTATTTATTTTGTTTATAGAAATATAAAAAATAAAGATGTAGTGAACAACTCCAAAGGTGGAGATATATGTCTGGTTGATAGTGGATCAACGCACACAATTCTTCGAGATCGAAAATACTTCTCAAACTTAAAATTGGCAAAAGCAAATGTTAGTACAATTTCTGGTACTACAAAACTGATTGAGGGCTCTGGAAGAGCGAACATTATATTATCGGGTGGAACAAATATTTGGTGAAAGAGGCTTTGTATTCTAGCAAGTCAAAAAGAAATTTGCTAAGTTTCAAATATATACGTCTCAATGGTTTCCATATCGAGACTGTGAATGAGGTGAATATGGAATATCTATGTATTACATTCAATGATTCATGCCAGAAGTATGTGAAAGAAAAACTCCCAATTTTTTTATCAAGATTGTATTATGCAAACATAAGTGCCATAAAACTGCGACAAATCAGAAGTTCACTGATCCAAAACTTTTTATGCTTTGGCATGATCGACTTGGCCACCCTAGATCAAGTATGATGCATCGAATAGTTAGAAACTCATGTGGGCATCTTCTAAAGAACCATAAGATTCTTTTACCTCATGATTGTGTGTGTTGCATGCATGCTCACTAGGAAAATTAATTGTAAGACTATCTCCAATGAAAGTTAATCTTGAGTCCCCTATGTTTTTACAAAGAATACAAGGGAATATTTGTGGACCTATTGACCCACCTTGTGGACCATTTCGTTACTTCATGGCCTTGATAGATGCATCATCTAGATGGTCACATTTAAGTCTACTGTCAACACAAACGGTTGCTTTTGCCAAACTTCTTGCTCAGATTATAAGATTAAGGGCTCAATTGTCTGATTATTCCATCAAGACTATCCGCCTTGACAATGCCGGTGAATATACATCTTAACAATTTGATGATTATTGCATGTTAATTGGCATTAATGTCGAACATTCAGTTGCACATGTGGATACTCAAAATGGACTTACAGAGTCTTTTATTAAAAGGTTGCAATTGATTGTCAGACCTTTACTTCTAAGATCAAGTTTACCCACTTCTGTTTGGGGACATGCAATATGTGCAGCTGTATTGGTCTGTAATCGACCAAGTTTATTTTATCATTATTCACCAGTAACTTGTTTCTGGCCAGCAGCCTGATATTTCACACTTAAAAGTTTTTGGTTGTGCGATTTATGTCCCCATTTCTCCACCAAAACAAACAAAGATGGGATCACAAAGACGTCCTGGAATTTATGTTGGTTTTGATTCCCCATCTATAATAAAATACATTGTATCACGCCCCAGAACCAGAATACTGGCAAGTAGGAACGGACCAGGCCTGCTACGTATACCAAAGTATTCCAGCACTCCGAAATAACGTATAAGATGTATAGACATGGGGGTTACTACTACAATCCAACATACAATCCTAGGTATCTCAATCACAGGTATTAAATAATGTACAAGAAGTATGATCATCTAGAATATAAAACAGTAAAGCGTCCAAACTATTATATATCAATGATCATGAAACTAGTAATATAGAATGAAGAACTAGCAAGAGTAATAGTCATACATGATAAGCTTTAGCTATAGTCTATAATAACGTAAATCATGTTTAGGCCCATAGGCTAAATGTCAAGATCCAAAACACAAGCTAAACACGTGCTCGGAGACTAAACGCCACAAAAGAATAATGTACATAACTAGTGGAAGGATGATATAGGAAAATCCATTAAGGTACTCTGGTGCTCCGGATAGTCACCGTCGGGTAGATGGTATGGAAGATCCTTCAGAATCCTCTATCAGATCTGGCCAAACAAAACCAGTGGGGACATGCCCCCAATAGCAAGTACCACAAAGGAAGCCAAATTATGAACTAAAACCAGCAATAACTAACGTAGCAACGGATAGAGACAGAAATAAGTAAATGCGGACCGAGACTCGCGCACTACTAATGCACTTATCCCGAGAATAGAAAAGACAATAAGCAAAGCAATATGGAGCATAAAGTAAATAATATGTGACATAATATAAACTGTGAACATGTGAATTAAATGGAAGCATGTGAATATGTTGACATAAACTAAACAATGTAAGAGAAATGGTACATGTGAGCAATTAAGATAATTGGACATGTGAGCATGTTAGATAACTGGGACATGTGAGCATGTTAGAACTATATAGAACGACAAATGATAAGATAACTTAGGAACTATTCTGGAACCCAAGTTACAACCCGTAAACCAAACAAAGATCGGAGTTGTAACCCTTCTCCTGAACAGAACTTAGTCTCTGATCATTTATTGGCAAAAGTAAAGCATAAACAATGATGCAATAAAATAAACAAATCCAGACACTGCCTAGAAAAAACTATACTGGACTCCATACAACAATCACGGCCAAGCAATGAGTACGGCTTAATACATTAGCTAACTAGGGTTATCACAATCCTAATTACTAACATATGCACTCTTGAGAAATCCAATCCAATTTTCTGTCCTGTAGACTATCCGACTCATCCATGTGTCACGACCCGCACCCGGATATACGGGTACGAATACGTGGGCTACGCCCAGCCTAACCCAGGAATGACATCTCATGACAGGATTCGACGTATACGAGTTCGTGTACCATCGTATCGGGAATCAAGTAAAATACTATAACTGAATCGGATATAGTAGATAGCAAGACAATGAAAACTATCAGATAATGTACTTGCCTGCTGTCTTGAGCAATAAGTGAGGGTCTATGCCTGAACCGACGTCACAGAGACCTAACATAAATTTACAAGTTTACTTAGTGTTCTTGAGTAAATAATATATATATACACATTAATTCTATGCTTCTAGGCCTATTCTAGGTCAAACTCAGTCAAACTGGGTCAAAGGTTGACTTACAGTTGACTTTGGTCAACTGGTCAACTCCTAGGCCACTCTGGGTTAAACTAGGTCAAAGCTAGTCTCTATAATCATCCACATAGATGACTGGTCAATTTCAGTGATATGAAATCACTAGAATCGACGGATCTCAATTTCGATGCACGGATCTCAAAATACGAACCAAAAAGAGAAGAATTATAACAAATGGTGATGGATAGGAGAAAAGTCTACAGATGTTGTCGGATGATGAAACAAACATCACCAACGTGTCCAGAATGGTCAAAATAGCTAGAATAGCCTACCCATAAGTCCAATTTGGACACAGGGACAAAAAGGTAATTTTAAGTCAAAACGATGTCCGTGTAGGACCCGCTTTGCACCGAAAAAGGTGTCAAGATAAAAGTACAATAAATCTAACAAATTATATGTCCACGAATCCAGAATGACGACACGAACTCAACGATATATCCGAAATCGGATTCCGATAAGTCAATCTCAAAATGGTCCGTTGACCAGGATAGTGAAATTCCGGTTTGCACGAAAATGCGTGCCGGAGTCAATGTCCGCAAAATTTAGCAAATTATATGTCAACGGGTCCAGAATGACGATACGAACTCAACGGTATATCCGGAATCGAATTTCGATGAGTCGATCTCAAAATGATCCGTTGACTCGGACTGTGGAGCCCACTTTGCATCGAAATACGTGTCGGGGCCCACATCCTCCAAATCTTACAAACTTTATATAAAATCGTGCCAGAACGATGCCACAAGTCTATTGGTGGTGTCAGAAATTGAATCCGGAGTCCCGGGTTCAAAATGGAATTTAACAAGTTGGAAAGTACGAATTCGGATGGCCAACTTTGGCGTCAAATTCAACCAATCAAACGTGCTCACAATGAAATAAAACTTGAGGGACAGGAAGAAGGTTATACCAGATACGCACAGGAACATGTGGCACGCCAAACGGAGCTGCAATGGCGAAGATACGAGCCGACGAAGTTGGTTTCACAAAACTGTCCAAAAATAGTACAATTGAAAGTGTCAACTTGGCGGCCGATTTTGATGTATCAAACGAAAAGATTAACGGCTGAAACTTGAGGGGAGTGAAGAGGGATATACCAAGATGGATACAAAAGAAATGGATCGACGATCCAACGGTCGAATTTCTTGAAAATATGTGCAAAGTCGCTGCCCCGAGAATGAATTCTGGATTTGAATCCGAGCGCGTCACGACGGGATCCCGTGCCAACCGCATGAATCGGCTCGAATACACGTCAGGGATGATGGCGCGCGTAAGGGGGGAGGCTCGCCGGAGGTGTGTCCGACAGAGGGGGCCACGGGCGGTGCGGTGGCCGCCGGCGCACGGCCGCTGCTGCTGCCGTGGCAGCTACTGCAGCGCTGCTGCTGCTGCTGCTGGCCACTGCAACTGCTGCTGCTCCGCCGCACGGCGGTGCGGGAACCGGTGGGGGTACGACGAGCGGCGCAGGGAAAGGATGAGGAGAAAGAAAATAAAAAATGAGAGGGAGGTAGTGGTGAGTAGTGATGGTGGTGGTGCATAGTGATGGTGGTGGTGTTGATGATGATAATGGTGAGGGTGATGGTGATGATGATGGAGTGTGAAGAAGAAAAGAAGAAGAAAGGAGGGGGAGTTGTGTTCGGCTTATAAGGGTGGTGTGCTGATGGTGATGGGTGATGGGGTGGTGAGAGAGAGAGAGAGAGTTATATTTAAGAGAGAGAGAGAGAGAGAGAGAGAGAGTTATATTTGTAAAAGAAAGAGAGAAAAAAAGAGAATAGAGAGAGAAGGGGCATGCTTGGTCGGCTGTGAAGGGGTGAGGGTGAGGTGGTGATAGTGATGGATAAGAGAAATTAAGGAGGAGAGAGAAAGAGGGTTATATATATATATATATATATATATATATATATATATATATATATATATATATAGTGATGGATAAGAGAAATTAAGGAGGAGAGAGAAAGAGGGTTATATATATATATATATATATATATATATATATATATATATATATATATATATATATATATATATATATATATATATATATATATATAAAGAGAGCACATCGAGTCGTGGTGTACTGGTAACACCACCGTGCACCGGGGGTGAGGGCCGGGTTCGAGCCCTCCCTCCCACGGAGGTGGCTGGGTGGTGGTGGCCACGGCCTCCGGGCCAAGGTCGGGTGGAGTCGTCCACCGGCTTTGATTTTTTTTTAAAAAAAAAAGAAAGAAAAAAAAATATATATATAAAGAGAGAGAAAATAGGATATTTACGTAAAGTAGAGAGATAAAGAGAGAGAGATTTTGAGTTAAAAAAAGAGAAATATGTGTGGGGTGTTTAGGTAGTCATGAGAGGGGGCACATAGAATTGGATTGGATATTGGGTCAAGTTTGGGCTGAGGTTTGATCATAATTATAAATTTGAATAATTTATAATCAGGGATGAAATAGGAGCACATAGGAGATCAAATGAATAGGACACAAGTGGCATGTGTGTAATTGGCTCAAAATGGGTCGTGTCCATATTTTGGGTCAACAAATTTGGGTCGAAATCATGTCCCCAATTCAAGTCGGAAATAAATGCGACTCCGTGGGGTGAATCAAGATTGGGTCCCATATCAGAAAAGTTTTGTGAAGCAATTGAAGCACAAGATGGTGTGTCTACGTGGGACACGAAGGTCATGGGTGTAGAGTTCCTCGACTAGATCATGCACGAGAAGTTGGTTTTGAGAAAACAATAAGTCTGGTGCACTCAAATTAAAAGTCACGGCAACGTGCATATGATGATCAAAAATAAAGGTAGGGAATTTATTAATAATTATTCAACGATCAATTGGCTTAGATTGATCCGAAGTTGTGCGAAACAAAAAGAGTACAAGGGAACAAGTTTGAGTGGGACATGATATATCAAAATGAAGATAATCTTGTCTACTACAAACTCATGAAGAGAGTTTCCAAAGATTGGCATCTCTGACGCTCCAGAAGTCAAAGTAACGAAAAAGAACATTAAATAAAAATAATAATCAAATAACAATATTTATTAAAAATAATTGATTTAGAAAATTGAAAAAAATAAACCCCAAATTCAGGAGGCTTACCTCCTACCCACCTTATAAAAATTTCGACCTCGAAATTAAAGGTTGGTAGTGGGGTTAAAACATGATAGAAAGTTTGAGCAATATGTTAGGCACGATCAAAGAACGACGAGTTTTACACGACCAGGAAAATCAATTCAAAATTATTCAGACTCGACTAGCGAGTTTGGCACGATAGAATCGTGATATGAACAAAATTATATATGCACGATTTTAGAAATAGGTTAAGTCATTGGGGCACGATCTTAGTGATGACTAAGAGAACCGAAAAAATATAAATGAAATTCGAGTACGGGGTGATCTGTAGCGCTTAGGTTTGATGAAAATCAACCTCAAAGTCACATAGGCTCGATCAAGATAAAAAGTTAACCATGACCAAAACAACGTTTGGCATGATTTGAGATTTAAAGCCACAGCTTTGTAGGCACACAATACGAAGCCACGACTAGAAAAATCAGGAATTGTTCGGTTATGATCAAATCAGGATCAGGCCAAAACATCGATTAATATGATCCAGATTGATGAAGTAAGATTTAGGGTTATACATAGGCACGATCATAAATGAAACGACGTGATTGGACATTGTTAGGAATAATCAGATGTTTAGCACAAACATTGATCAAGGATTAACCATCTGGTCATGAGTGAAATCAAGACTCAGATGCGTTCAAAATATTTGGAATGACTAACCACTTAGGCACAATTTAGAATAAAGCGATGAAAATTTTAAAGCTAGTTATGATCAAGAATGAAACCTGAGCACGAGTGACTAGAGAATCAAAATTTAGGTACAATAGAAATCTATTTCGGCACAGTCGTGATTAGATATCTAGATTTTTAGCACGATTTTGGGTTAAGATTATCATGATCATGAAAATTAAAGTCGTATAGTCATGATCTTAATCAAGGCTAAGAGAAGCGAATGGAGAACAAAATTCGAGTATAGAACGATCGGTAGTTGGATTTGATGAAAAATCAGACTCGGTCGCGTAAGCACGATCAAGATCCAAGTTTAGTTGTGAAATGACGATAAAATCATGATTTCGAAATCAAGGTCTTATAAGCACAATTTAGGAAGAAACCCAAGTCATTTAGGCACAGTTGAAATTTATTCTGACATGATCGATTTTCAATTCTAACACGACTAATGTCGTAGTCACACTAGTTGGTCGTGATCGAAAGTCAAAAAGTTTAGGCACGAGTGTTTAAAATCCAAACACGATCAAAATTGAATTTCAATACGATCATAGATACGGTCAGTCTAACCTTGGTCGACAGTATTAGATATGATGAAGAGTATGATAGCAGCATAGACATGACCACACATGAAATTTTAGTATGATCAAGGATAGTATGAAGCTTAACTGTGATTGGAACAAAACTTAGTCATTAGTAAGAATTAAATCGAGAGTTAAAGCACGAGTGGTATAACATTGAAATCCAATCACGATTAAAATTTAAGTCTCGATACGATCTAAGTTGATCATCAAAACATGATTTAGGCAAGATGAAGAACAAGGTCATCGAAGTCTGGACACGAGCATCTAATGATGAAAATCCAGGTCACAATTGAATTTAATCCAATTGAGTACGATCTAGGATATGGATATGATCAGAGATATGACCAAAGTCGATTGGTCGCGATCAAGGGAGTTGGGATTCAACGATATTGAAAACTCGAATGATGATTCTAGGATATGGAATAAGTCAAATTTTCTTTTGATAGGGAAATCAAAAGACAAGGTTTTGTAGGGAAGCCAAGTTAATCATCTCTCTCTGATACCATCAAGTTATCTGATCATCATTTGCCAATCATACCCTTATCTCACAAGTCCAAATATGAAAATTAACCTTTATATTACTACTACCAAAATTTACACTAATGTCATGAAGATTGGACCTTGTCATGATTACCATAGGTCTAATTCCTAAATTCCAAAACATAGATATCAACACTATCCACTTAATCATCTTTAAATCCAATTTCTTCCACCTTGTCCTAAATCGAATTCGAAACCCCTAAATCAAGTTTATGAAATCATTGAACTTGTCCAAATCACGCTCCTTGTGTTATTCAAATCTAATACCACTATGCCTTACAAAACTTATTCTCCATTATAAAATCAACCTTCATATTTTCTTCAATGTACACTTTCAAACATTATTCATCTAAATTTTTTTATATTGCCACAAAATCTCCATTTTTTAAACTCCAAATCCTTGTGCTCTCTATCCTCTTACCTATCTTGTCCAATTTTGTATCATCATCGCATATAGTTAAAATCTCTTCCCCGTTATTAAATTTCAAAATTTTGCATCATAACCTTAATGTGAAATATCTCGAGAATCAATAACCTAAAATTATCCAAATTTAAAAAAAAATATTTTGATATCGGATATCCTCGTCAGTTTCTAAACTATATCCACGAAATATAAATGTTCTAACCATTAATGTACATCCTATTGTCCTGCTCATTTGAAATCCTCCTACGTTCTTTCCAAGTGATTTATCCTCCTAATTCTCTAGTAAATTATTTCTAAACTGATTATATCGACCTCTTGGTTTTATTTCCAATTTCAGTCATACCTTCATCTCAAAATTCTATTATAAGGTCCAACATCTCATATTCCTACAAAGATACCACTTGATAACAAATTCGTCTTTCAAGCCAGATGATTTACGATACTTTTTCGCCTTTCCCAAGGTAAAGAGATACAAGAGCTCAAAAAGATTTCAAAGTATAGATGAAAGAAGTAGATACGAGGTAGTATTGGTGTAATCAAGACACGGTTAATCAAGACGAAGGAAATAATGGTAAGATAAGGAAAATCATCATACGATGAGAGAGGAAAAAGCATGATAAAACAAGAAATAATAGTAGGAAATGTTTCTTACTCAATAGGTCAAAAGAAGTGAATCAATTTAAGATATGTTCTGATAACCATACACGTCTATCCAAAATCATGTTGCCAGAATTTCTGCCACGCCAGTAAGCATAGCTGCAATAAACGATGGAGTCCATAACTATGGTATACACCCTATAATCATGTCATCTAGATTCCTTACCACGCCAACCGGTATGGCTGCAAGAAAATCTAAATTCTATAACTATGATAGTATACCCGAAATTAGGCTCCATGTCCTCGTCATGCTAGCTTATATGGCTGCGATAAATTCTAAACTCCATAAATAAAGTAGACATTTACCCTTCTTATCATACTCATTAAATATGTTATCAGAATATATCTTAACTCAATTCATAAAAACTTATCTAGAAACAAAATCAAAGTCAACAACGAACATCAAGATTCAAATTTTCAACGAATCAAGGATAAGTAAATGGAAATAAACAGAAACAGATTCCGATGTAGGGTTTAGAGGGAGGTTCTCAGGGGATGTGTCACGACCCGTACCCTAGGTAGGGGCACAAGTACGTGACGACGCCCAGCCTACACCGTAAAAACGGCATAGAACGCTGTAGATCTACTAGTCAACAAAATAGTATATAATAACATGTCATCTCCGCACGGAGGTATATAGTATGAAATACTGATAAACTCAATCACAATCTAGAAGGAAGAATCATGACACAAAAACTAGATAGATATAATCACAAGTGGTAAAATCCAGCTCAAACAGAGAGAAAGAGTCACAGAGTAATATGGTTATACAACCCAAATATAATATATATATAACATAAGTAGCAAGCTGGAGACAAAGTCCAGTCCAAAATATCTACTCTAACTAACTAAGCTAGAGGCTCGTCGGACGGAGCTAATCCCTGGTGGACCAAGGTCTCCAAGTCTAAGCCCACTACGTCATCCGGACCGTAGTAGGTACTGTAATCCTCCTCATCAGCATCTGTAATATTTTGTCAACATATCCAGTCAGGATGAAACGAGTACAATCAACTAACAACAGTTCACAAGATATGACAAAAGCTATAAGACTGTAAATAAAGAGTATATACAAGAAATCATGGAATGTACATGTGAGTATCATGGCATGGTAAGCTGTAAATCTAGAGCTAGAACAAGGCAAGTAAAAACTAATCATGGCATGTACAAGAATCAAGAATTATCTATCTAAGTGTGTGAGTACTAGCTTCGATATGTGGCCAGTTTGGGTCTTGCACAAGGTCTAAGGATCCATCTAATCATACGTGTGGTGTAGGATTGGCATTATTCAAGGTCTACAAGAATAAACAAGGCGGATAATGACCACACATCTACACTAGTGCTCCCCTTCCCCGACTGGTAGAGTGGATCCAAGCAAGACACGTTACGACACGGGATTCTACAAGAAGGGAGCAAGTCTCCTCGAGAATCGGTGTCCATATACTGCACAAGAACTACAAGGGGGCTTGCACAAGATATACCAAGATAACGAGGAATAACATCTCATATCGGGATCCATAAATACCAATCCGTGTGACCAATGTGTCGAGAACAAGCATATCTACACTAATTACATGAATTATAACAATCATCATAAATTGGAAAAGTATCAGAGAATGTACCCGCCTGTAATGTGATGGATAGATCGACTGAGTCCAAGAACAGTGCCTCGAGGACCTATAGATGGAATACTGTATCAATATAATGGTTTAGAAGTGAAATTAAATCATACTAAGTCAAACTAAGTCAATCTAGGTCAAACAAGGTCAAACTAGATTGTACAGGGTCAATCTAAGTCATATTAGGCCTAACTAGGTCAAACTGGGTCAATGCAAGTCAAACAGAATTAAACTAGGTCGATTTAAGTCAACGGTTGACTTACAGTTGACTTTTGGTCAACTGGTCAACTCTGGTCAACCCTAGGTAAACTTTAGGTCAAATTGACTAACGTTGACTAACGGTTGATTTTGGGTCAACTGGTCAAGTTTGGTCAAGTTCTAGGCTATTTTAGGCTTCGGTTGACTTTTGGTCAAAATAGTCAACCATGGTCAACCAAGGTCAAAGTTAGTCCAAGTCCAGTATTCTTAACCATTACCAACCATAATAACCTAATTTTAGCTATATCTTAAAGTATTAAACTCATATGTTGAGAATTGAGTATTATCCCTAATTAACCTATTTACCCGTCTACTCTAATACTAAGGCCAAGTAGCTTTACCTTAGGGCCTCGTTTGGTTCGCGGAATCTCCGGGTTGGGAAAGGAAAGTGATTACTTTCCTATGTTTGGGTGTCAAAGGAATTGAGGAGGAAAGGAAAGTGATTCCCAATGGAAGAAAAATTAGGGGGGAAAGTGATTCCATCTATCCAAGCAAGGAATCACTTTCCCACATTGAAGTAATCACTTTCCTTTCCAAATTCCTTGGCATTTCCAAACATCGGAAAGGAAAATCAATAAGAAATAAAATTTCCCAAAGGAAAGGAAATGACAAGGAATTGATTTCCTTTCCCTTCCATTCCGCGAACCAAACGAGGCCTAGGAGTTTCACTCCCGGCTTCCTAAGGTAGTAGGATACTAGCCTACACTATCATTACCTACCAAGCTACCAAGGTAGAGTGGACATCCAGTCCATCTTACGGCATATGTTGTCGATTTACCGATTATCTTGAGTATCGCGAGATACTCATGATATCGTGCGATACCATCCTCCTAATCCCACACGAAATCCCGATTTCAACTCGGAGCCTACCCACAAAATCTATTCACATTATCTAAGTCTCATCCATTTTGGACGCGTCCCGAAACTCGGAACTTGAAATCCCTTATCACTAAATCCGATACACTCATTCTCCCCAAAATCCTATTCTATACTACTCGCTTAGGACTAGTTGGGAGGGTGTTATTGGGGATATATATATATATATATTATATATATATATATATAGATATATATTTTATATATATAATATATATATATAATATATATATATATATAAGTATATATATAGGGGGTATATAGGCTAAGGGGGCT
>JANAVB010001997.1:11440414-11566399 GCA_029216955.1 Iris pallida
GACGCCCCTACCCCCGCCCCCCCTGCTGTCCCCGCCCCCCTGCTGACCCCGAAGCCCCCTGTCCCCCACAACGACGCCACCCCCCTCTCTCTTCCAACCACATCTGCGGCCGACCCCCCCACAAACCCTAATTTGCGGCGCGATTATGTAGACGATTATTCGAAGACGGATGGCTGTCAAATGCTTTATTTGCACCTTCTGTTCTAGATTACGTCATCCGGAACTACAAATGTTTATTTGTATTCCGTTATCGATCTGCAAATTATGATCTACATGCGTGCGCCAGTGTTGGCCACGTTAGCAGCGCATTCGTAAGGTCTCTGTTGGAGACTTTACATAAAGACGAAGACGACGAAGCCGATGAAGACGACGACGACGACGAAGCCGACGAAGACGACGACGACGACGAATCACAGTTGAAGACGCCATGGATTCAATCAGTGGTAAACTGACAGCAGAAGAGATGAAAGCCTTGGTTGATGATATTTTATCAAAAAGTTTAACCGATGCAACCCCACGTGTGATCCATACTGATGTGGATCCGTCACCCTATAAAATGGGAAAGCTGGACAAGCTGGAGACGAAGTTGGAAGGAACGTCCAACTACTTGAAATGGTCACGGCAGGCACTGCGGACGCTCAAGGGACGAGGCTTGGTTGGCTACGTCAATGGCCAAACCAAGGCGCCAGATGATCCCTCCTCAAAGGAGTTTGCTATTTGGGATATTGTCAACAATGTTGTGGCTGGATGGTTGACAGCCTCCTTGACCGACCAGGTGTTGGACAATGTAGAGGCGATGGAGGCTGCTGCTGATATATGGCAGACTTTGAAGGATATGTACTCAGGCTCAGACAATCCTATGCGGGTCTTCCAACTGCAGGATGAACTTGATAGGGTGGCCCAGGACGACCGTACCATCTCTGAGTACGCCGCACTGTTGAAGAAATACTGGTCTGATCTGGATCACTATGATCCTCTTGGGATGGAAGATGCACAAGTCAAACCAGCATTTGCGAAATATTTTCAAAAGTTCTTGGATTATATTTCGCGACAACGGATGATGAAGTTCTTGAAGGGTCTTAATCCTGCGTTTGAGCATAGAAGGAATGTACTCCTAGCACAGCACATGCTTCCAACCTTGGAAGAAGCCATAGCTGCCATGGCACAAGAAGAGGCTTGATTGAAATTGATGCCCAACAAGGGCTCTTTCCAGGGGGAGCAAGCCGCTGTTGACAAGTCTGCCCTTGTCGCCTTCTATCAGCCTCCCTCTGTGGCCGGTATTTGCTACAACTGTGGTGATTCATGGCATTACATCAGATTTTGTCCAAAACCTCTGCAAAGTCAGTCGAGTGATCGTGGACAGGGCCGCGGAGGACGTCGAGGTGGTAAAGGCGGTTATGCTGGTAGAAGGGAAAATTATTCTGGCGGCCACAAAGCAAATCTGGCGGAAGAGTGGGGAGAACATCACCTGGCTGAGTTAACCCCTCTTGAGAAGGAGTTCCTCGCGAGGTTACGCATCACGAAGCTGGGTTCGGACGGCAGTCATAGGGCGTCATCTTCCTCGGGAGATCACATCACTTCCTTTGCCCAGACCAGCACAGGTATTCCTGCGCGTGCTCTTGCGGTTGTAGCACTGACGGTTGTGCTGCCAGGGCTCTCCCTTGGATCCTGTGTCACCCGAGTTGGTAACCGCTAGTGCTGACTTTGCTTCAGGGGACAACCTGTCTCCGCCTGCAGTCTGATGCGCGTCTCCTCCTGGATCATGGCTGAGATAGCCTCCTCAAGACTAAGAATCTTTGGTTGGGCGAGAAGTAAGGCCGTCCTCTGTGCGAATGCTGCAGTCAGCCATTTGAGGAATTTTATCGTCCTCTCCTGCAGACACACACGTCTCCCCTTACACTTTCTGTTCCCCGCAGCTCACCCGATTTGAGTGGTGATCATAGTCCAACCACAGACGCTCCAACTCCGTGGCATACTCCTGTACCGTCTTCTCTTCCTGTACGGTGTCGTTGATCTCTTCCTTTATCTAGAAGATCCGTAAGTTGTTCTCCACACCATCATAGGTCCTCCTCAACTTCTCCCACACATCCTTCACCATCTTAATGCTATCTACGGTGGTGGTAATAGACTAGACTGAGTTGAGAAGCCAGATGTAGATCACCATATGAGTGGACTTCCACTCGTCGCGTCCTGTCGAGCCCTCGTCCGGCTCTGTATTCTCGTCCGACAGGAACCCCTCCAGGTTCTTTCTTGCGAGGGTTCTTCTCACCAGCCGTGACCAACTCAGATAGGTGGCTGGTCCATCCAGCTTCAGATCGATGGAGGAAAGTTCTAACTTTGGCGACGTTCGTGTCGTGCTCTCATCAGCCGACATCTTCATCAACTTCATCAATGTCACAACCTCTACAGGATCCAGCTTCTTGAGAATCTCCTCCATCGATGCTTCTCCTCTCCGATCACGTCACGTCCGCTCCACGACTCACGTTCGTACTCGTTGTCCGCTCCTAGATCCGAACATGTCTGTTTTCGTCAGATCTAGGCATCGGTGTCCTCTTTCGAAATGATTCGAACAACGACAACAAAGGCTCCGTTGCGTGCGGCAGGGGGGAGGCGGCGCCTGTACCACAACGGCGGCAGCCGCAGCAGGCAGCAGCCACAGTAGCAGCAACGGACACGCAGGAAGGGGGTTGGCTGCTATGCGTGGATTAGGGTTTGGTGGTGGAGAGAGAGGGAGAAGAAGGGAAAGGTTAGGGTTTGGTGGCGGCTAGGGTTAGGGTTTGTGGAAATGTGGCTCTGATACCATGTTGTAATTGATTGATAGTCTCATAGGCTTTATATAGCCTTTACATAATGGAATATCCTGTGGCATATTCTGACATTCCAAATATGTCTTTAGGATATTCCCATGTGCTTTTACAATATACCAATTATATCAATACTAAATATACCAATAGGTTTCATATGGAAAATTTTACTATATAGAAGTCCAAACTAGTGTTCCTTTAACCTCATCTAGATACTTCCGTTAAATATTAGAAACTTTTCATAGCCACCACTATAGAAAAGCTTGAGATCTATGTTGCATTATAGTTCCCTGCATCAGCTGTTTCTATCTATATTCACAAAAATACAAATAGTGCTTAAGAATTAGTCATTGAAGGCTAATGGCCGAGGCACTCTATTATCTTGTATCTGCTAAGGCTTAAGGACCGGATGCTTTCTTAACATACTTGAACCAAAGTTCCACATGTTGGGTTGTATCTTGCATCCGGTTGAGCTCTCAAGGTGGTTTGCAATGGATGACGACAATATAAGGGGAGTTGATCATAAGGTTTAGTCCCACATCAGACAGAAAGTGAGAGCCTGATGTATAGATAATTGGGATTGGTCCAAGCCTCAACAAGGGATTTTCCTTTTAAGGGGAACGTCTCCATAAGGTGGTTCAAGCCAGGACCGAAGGTTGGAGGAATTATACGGGTGTGCTCCTGAGGTTGAGCATATCCATAAGGTAGTCTAAGCCAGGACTGAAGAATGGAGGGACTATATGGCTTGGCTTCAAACGTGGGTCTAGCCTTCGGGTCCACCAAGATGGAACAGGACGTGTGGTCGGCACCCGGTAGCGATGCACTCATGTTTGGTGAACGTGTGGTTTAACTATGGCGATATGACAATATGTTTGATCTTCTGGATGCTCGGGGTCATCCGGGTACGAGCTAACGTGAAGATTGTTGGATTGTATATCGCATCCAGTTGAGTGTTCATGGTTGTTCGCAATGAATGATAATATAAGGGGAGTTGATCATGAGGTTTATTTCCACATTAGATAGAAAGTGGGAGCATAAGGTATTAGATAATTGGAATTGGTTCATGCCCTTAAAAAGAAAATTTACTTTTAAGGCATATAGGTTAAATCCAAAATAATACTTCATGAATCAACTCCGATTCGGATATTACCGTATTCCCTACACTACAAGCAAATATAAGGTAAAGTAAACAGTCGAACTAAGAATTTGGAAAGTGATTGGCAAGTTAGTTTCTTCTTATATATATTGTTGAAACAAATTTTATACAAGAAATCATCTTACCACCAATATCGATCATGCGCACAATATGTATAATCCCACTAACTGGTCATATTTAACAATTATATGGTGAACAGACGCAAACTAGTACTTAAGTATCTCAAAAAAAAAAAAAAGTTAAAGAGGGTAAATAATAGAGTAAACATGATGAGCATAGGCAGCGGGATGGAAAATAATAAGAATGACTTAGTAGTGGTCATTTAGGTAAGTAATAAAATGCAACTTGTAGATGCTTAGCATACCTAGGATGATTCCTTGAGCACTTCTATAGTAAGAGCTAGTCAATGTCCTAAATCTCTCTTGTCCAGCTGCAAAGTATACAAAGCTTCTTGTATCACCAACAGCTCAACAAACATGCACAGTTATTAGCCAGTGCTTTCCAATAAACAGTAAAGTCCTGTCAGCATTGTTAAAAGAATAGTAGATCTATACCTCTATATCCCGCTTCTTTACAGAAAATAACAAGTGAATCCTAATTTTTTGCAGTATGAGAACCAATAAGAAAAAGATGATGACGCTTAACAATTACTTTGACATGATGCTTACTGTTAACTTCCTTGATATCATTTTCTAATTGATAACCTTAATGGACAATTATTGGGCTGGGGCCACTCTGGTGCATCCTCTTTCCCAGAAAAAATATGGTTATAATCTAGTCAGGTATTGATTAGAAGTATTCAGTTCAAAGTTCAAACTTAATTATAAGAAAACAGTTATGAAGTTCAGCATCATCAACTGAATGAATCACATACTTCATCGACATTGTACTTTGTGAGATTTAGACATATTTTGATACCAAGAGGAAGTCCATTGCATGCGATAATACATATGAAGAATCACAGAGAATATTAAAACTGGTTTAAAAAAAATATATCATAAGTTGATGATCGCAAAAACTCCCAATTTTAAATACTTGGATTATTTAGCCGAGAATCATTTGATCTGCTTAATATCCAAGAGAAAAGTTTTCAACATGCAAACTACCAACTTATATATCTACATAACATGACTTACCAGTGTCCCATATTGTAAGCTTCAATTTCTTTCCACCAACAGTAAGATGCTTGATTTTAAAATCCACACCTGGCCATGCATATAGGAGTGGAGATTATCTCAATAGAAAGATATTTGCAACTAATAGAGAAAGCAAACGTTTCGATACTACACATTATGTATTTAGTATATAAGTTCTATTAAAAGATAAATCATATTACCCGTGGTTGACAGAAATCTAAGGTAAATATTACTTCTAGTTTAAATTTTTAAATGTCTATATCGCATTTAATTGAAATCTAGAACAACTCAAATTATATCTCATGAATTTGCATAAGAGAAAATACATGGAAGTTGCACAAAAGATTGTCCATCATCGTATAGATTAGAAATTAGAAGAAGTGTTGAGAATCAATAAGGGACTTTTAGTTCCACATCGGAATATGTTATATGTAGAGGAGCTAGACTCCCTATAAGTAGTGAAGTAGTCCATCAATAAAATCATCCAACCATTATTTCTACATGGTATCAGAGCCATAACTCTCTCTCTCTCTCCACAAAATTTTTTTTTCTCTCTAGCAGACCCCCCCCTCCCCCCCCCACCCGCCCCCCCCACCCGACCAGAACCTCCACCCCCCCCTCCCGGCGCCCGACCACAGCAGCACCCCCCCCCCTCCCGACCCCCCCCCCCCTACCCGACCAGAACCCCCCTCCCCGCCGACCACCCCCCCCCACCCGACACAGGAACCCCCCCCCCCCCCCCGCCGACCCCCCCCCCCCCGACCCCCCCCCCCGGTCGAGCCACATCAGACCCCCCCCTCCCGACCCCCCCACCCGATCAAACACCCCCCCCCCCCCGCCGACCCCCCCCCCCGACCCTCCCCGACCCCATCAAACCCTAACCCTAACCCTAGATTTTTGCCATGGATACCCTAACCCTAGACCTAGCAGCCCCATCAAACCCTAACCCTAGCTTTAAAAAAAAAACGGCGTATTTCGAATAGAGACGGCTGTCAAATCTTTATTTGCACCAACTCTGTTCCGTGCTTACGCCGTTTGGAACTAACAAATGATTTATTTGTTATTCCTTTTTCACATCGGGAACTTTGCAGAGACTGATCATGTCTTCTCTGGTGTCCTGACGTGTTCGCTTTACATGTGCGCGTCGGTGCTGGCCAAGTTAGTAGCGCATTAGTAAAGTCTCTGGCGTTGAAGAAGACGACGAAGACGTTGGGTCAGTTGCAGCCTCCGACGACGAAGAAGACGACGAATTTAGTTCACAGTTGAAGACGCCATGGATTCGATCAGTGGCAAACTGACGGCCGATGAGATGAAGGCCTTGGTTGATGATATCTTATCCAAGAGATTAACCGAGGTAACCCCACGTGTAATCCATACTGATGTGGATCCGTCGCCTTACAAAATGGGGAAGCTGGAGAAACTGGAGACGAAGTTGGAAGGAACTTCCAACTACTTGAAGTGGTCGCGGCAGGCGATGCGGACACTGAAGGGACGTGGCTTGGTTGGCTATGTCACTGGCCAAGCCAAGGCGCCAGCCGATCACTCCACCAAAGAGTTTGCTGTGTGGGAGATTGTCAACAACGTTGTGGCTGGGTGGTTGACTGCCTCTTTAACCGACCAGGTGTCGGGCAATGTCGAGGCTATGGAGGCTGCTGCTGATATATGGCAGACTCTCAAAGATATGTACTCCGGCTCCGGTAACCCTATGCGAGTCTTTCAACTGCAAGATGAACTCGATAGGGTGGCCCAAGACGACCGTACCATCTCTGAGTACGCGGCCCTGTTGAAGAAGTATTGGTCTGATCTGGATCATTATGATCCTCTTGGGATGGAAGATGCACAAGTCGAACCAGCCTTCGCAAAGTACTTTCAGACGTTCCTGGCTTATATTTCCCGGCAGCGTATGATAAAATTCCTGAAGGGACTACACCCTGTCTTTGAGCAGCGACGGAATATCCTCCTTTCCCAACCCACGCTCCCGACCTTGGAAGAAGCTATAGCTGTCATGACACAGGAAGAAGCTCGACTGAAGTTGATGCCCAACAAGGGCTCCTCCCAGGGGGAGCCAGCCGCGGTTGAAAAGTCTGCCCTTGCTGCCTTCAATCAACCTCCATCTATGGGTGGTGTTTGTCACAATTGTGGTGACTCCGGACATTACATCCGCTTTTGTCCAAAACCCTTGCGCAATCAGTCTACTGATCGAGGACGGGGTCGTGGAGGCCGGCGTGGTGGTAGAGGAGGCTATGCCGGTAGAAGGAGCGGACACAAAGCAAATCTGACGGAGGAAGGGGGAGAGAATCAACTGGCTGCCATAACCCCGCTTGAGCGGGAGTTCCTTGAGAAGTTGAGAGGCACAAAGCTGGGTTCGGTCGACTGTCCTGGGACGTCTTCATCCTCAGGAGATCACCTCACTTGCTTTGCCTAAACCAGCACCGATGATTCTGCACGTGCTCTTGCCTCTATCCATCAGTCAGAATGGATTATGGACTCTGGGGCATCTCGCCATGTCACGGGATCCCGTGATGCGTTTCAGGGATATACTCACCTACCATTGCCGGAGAGTATTCAGACCGCTGATGGTACATCCAGACCTGTAGCGGGTACAGGCATTGTCGCATGCACCCCTTCCATCACTCTAACCAATGTCTTACATGCTCCATCTTTTCCTGTCAATCTTTTATCCATTAGTGCCATTATACTTGATCTTAACTGTACTGTTTCCTTTGACATTCCTAAGGTGACTTTTCAGGAGAAGGGGACAGGACGACGCCTTGGGACTGGCACATGGCATAAGGGACTGTGGTATTTAGACAGGACTGGACTGGACAAAGCATTGGCATCCTTGGTAGCGGCCGCACCACCAGAAGCTTCCTGTCGCAGTGTTGAAGCCGACTTGCTACTCCACCACCAGCGTGTCGGTCATTCCTCTTTTCAAGTTCTTAGTCGAATGTATCCGTCCTTATATCAAAGGGCTGATAAAGAGAAGTTATTTTGTGATGCTTGTGAGTTGGGAAAACATACCAGAAGCTCGTATGTAATCTCGGGGAATAGGAGTTCAGCTGCTTTTGACATGATACATTCGGACGTATGGGGCCCTTGTCCTACAACCGGAATTAACGGTTTTCGATGGTTCGTCACCTTCATTGACTGTTATACTCGCGTGACGTGGGTCTACCTTCTGAAGAATAAAAGTTACGTCCTTGCGGCTTTTCGGGACTTTCATCGCCGGGTGGAAACACAATATGGCGCTAAAATTAAGTGTTTCCGGTCTGACAATGGGACGAAGTATACTAATAAGCAGGTTGCTGAGTATTTTTCCACCCATGGAATACTACATCAAACTTCATGTGCTTATACTCCGGCACAAAATGGTGTGGCTGAACGAAAGAACAGACACCTGCTGGAAGTCGCACGGACGATGATGCTGGCTATGAATGTCCCGAAGCACTTATGGGGGCAGGCTATTTTGACGGCCTCGTATCTCATCAACAGAATATCGTCTCAAGTATTGGACTGGAAGACACCATTGGAGATGCTTACTGGGGCAACTACATACACTGTTCCACCAAAAGTTTTTGGGTGTGTGTGCTTTGTCCAAGATAATCGGCCTGGCGTTGGCAAACTGGATCCTAGAGCAGTTAAATGTGTCTTTGTCGGTTACACGGCAACTCAGAAGGGATATGCCTGTTGGAGTCCAGTCGAGCGGAAGATGTTTGTCAGCATAGACGTTACATTCAGAGAACTCGAACCATACTATGGTTCGGATGAAGGTTCAGCATTTGGTGACACATCTAACACAGGTGGTGTTCGATGTGAGGGGGAGATAATAAGCCCAAATGTGGTCGTCGGATCGGTTCCGTGTCCGGTTGTAGAAAACTGGACGAAAGGGGGAGAGCACAGTGACTCAGATACAGATGAAGAAGAAGAAGATACATATGTTACGTAGGGGGAGCAACAGACAAGGGAAAAGGAGCTCCAAGTCTACAGAAGGAGACAACAGAAGTCCAGTACTGTGCCTATGCCGTGCCCTGTGCCTACTGTACCAAGTCCCTCGTCTACTCCTGCTCCAACTCCTGAAGATGTTGCCCCCGCACTGAATCACTCGGATTCTGATGCGGATCTCTCCGACTCGGATGGTATGATCTCTCCACCACCTATTGCTCCCTTAAGGAGATCTTCTCGCATCAATGCGGGTAAGGCTCCTGCTCGTTTTGATGATTACGAACATGACATTGCCAACTTCTTGTCTTATTCTAACATTTTTTCAAATTATCGAGCCTTCATTGCATCGTTAGACTCTACTTCGTTGCCCAAGTGTTGGCAGGAAGCAAAGAAAGATCCAAGGTGGAAAGCTGCAATGATGGAAGAACTTGGGGCACTGGAGAAAAATAAGACATGGGAGCTGGTTCCATTACCCAAAGGGAAGAAAGCTGTGGGATGCAAATGGGTGTACACGGTGAAAGAGACGCCAGAAGGAAAGGTCGAGCGATACAAGGCGAGGTTGGTTGCAAAAGGATTCACACAGTCATATGGCATAGACTATGATGAGACGTTTGCCCCAGTAGCAAAAATGAGCACCGTGAGAACTCTGGTCTCCATTGCAGCAAACTATGGATGGAAGCTGTACCAGCTGGATGTGAAGAATGCCTTTCTTCATGGGGACCTGCAAGAAGAAGTATACATGGAGCTCCCGCCAGGATGCTACGCGACGGAATCAAACGGAGGGACATCACAAGGAAAGGTGTGTAAGCTGAAGAAATCGCTATACGGGCTCAAGCAATCTCCTCGAGCCTGGTTTGACAGATTCAGAAAGGCTGTTACAGGCATGGGAAACCGTCAAACAAATGCAGATCATACGGTCTTCCTCCAGCATGCAAGAGGCCACATCACTATACTTGCTGTATATGTGGATGATATAGTGATCACAGGTGATGATGAAGTCGAGATCACTAAGCTGAAGTCAAAACTCGCGAAGGAGTTTGAGGTGAAGGATTTAGGAGCGATGAGGTACTTTCTAGGTATCGAGGTGTGTGAAGGCGAACAAGGAATTGTTCTCTCACAGAGAAAATACGCACTAGATCTGCTGAAGGAGACAGGGATGCTAGGATGCAAAGCAACAGTCACTCCAATTGACCAGAAGTGCAAGTTGGGAGCAGAAGCAGAAGAGCCAGTTGATCGTGAAAGATATCAACGACTTGTAGGAAGATTGATTTATCTGGGGCACACTCGCCCTGATATCTTATTTGCGGTGAGTGTAGTGAGTCGCTACATGCATGATCCAAGAAAGGGTCATATGGAAGCAGTATTTCAGATCTTGAGATATCTGAAAGGAACGCCGGGAAAGGGGCTATGGTTCAAGAAGAATGGACGCATAGAAGTTGAGGGATACTGTGATGCAGACTGGACGAGCTGCATAGACGACAGAAGGTCTACCACGGGATACTGTATTTTTGTAGGAGGAAATCTGGTCTCATGGAGAAGCAAGAAACAGTCAGTGGTAGCACGGTCGACAGCTGAAGCAGAATACAGAGCAATGGCTCTGGGAGTGTCCGAGTTGCTGTGGGTGAAAGCATTGCTGACAGAGTTGCAGCTGGATAAGGGAGCACCATTGCGTCTTCTGAGCGATAGTCAAGCTGCAATCAGTATAGCTAACAATCCAGTTCAGCACGACAGAACGAAGCACATCGAGATTGATCGATTCTTCATCAAGGAGAAGCTGGAACAAGGGATACTGAAGATTGACCATGTCCGCTCAGAAGAACAAGTTGCAGACTGTCTGACTAAGGGTCTTAGCTCATTAAGTCTGTCAAAGCTATGTAACAAGATGGGGATGATCAATATCTATCGCCCATCTTGAGGGGGAGTGTTGAGAATCAATAAGGGACTTTTAGTCCCACATTGGAATATGTTATATATAGAGGAGCTAGACTCCCTATAAGTAGTGAAGTAGTCCATCAATAAAATCATCCAACCATTATTTTCTACAAGAAGAAACACAAACAAGTGCCTGATCTGTATAAGCATCTCAGTTTGGCACAATAGCAGTAGGACTTTTCCAAATGTTAGCAAAACGAAGGCAGGGTTTCAGATCTGGCCCATGTCAGCATTACATAAATATATTGCAGAAAGATAATTTGGGTTACATATCAATATAAAGAAACTACATATACAAACCAATCTCTCCTTTTCCCTGTTGCGACTGATGGTGTTCTGAACTTTCATTTTTTGCATCATGATCGGGACATCCTAAATTCTTACAAGCTTTGCCTCGTATGTTTATTTCCTTCAACATGTACCACACATCAGCTGTAAGAACCACTCCAGTCATCTGATATCACAGATCTAAGTTACGCAGTAGCTTCAGTCTGCATATCTTCCATATAACATACATCTTGCATCTATTTACACTCCATAGCTATAAACCTTTCTTTAATAAGCAGTATGTTCAAGATGAAATGTGCAGAGGCAGTGGCTCATTTTCCTGCAATCCCCTTTGAACCAGGCTACACCATTCAGTTGTACCTCAGGATATGGATTTCTTTAGATCATGAGGTAGAAATAACCCGTTTGTTGAGTCTGTCCATATCCAGAAATCCTCGGTCTTTTGAGTTCATAATCACACATTCCTCATTATATAGACCAAATTATAAAGTATGTCACTGTTGAGAGTCAATAAGGGACTTTTAGTCCCACATCGGAATATGTAGTATGTAGAGGAGCTAGACTCCCTATAAGTAGTGAAGTAGTCCATCAATAAAATTATCCAACCATTATTTTCTACATGGTATCAGAGCCATAACCCTCTCTCTCTCTCTCTCCACAAATTTTTTTTTTCGACAACCCCCCCGATTCCCCCCGGCCTCCACCCACTGCGCCCCCCCTCCCGACACACCCTCGCCGACCCCCCCCCCCCCAGCAGAACCCTCCCAACCCCCCCGACCCCCCCCCTGCAGAACCCCCCCGACCTTCCCTCGCCGACCCCCCCCCCCTTCCTCGCAGAACCCCCCCGACCAGAACCCCCCCCCCCCCCCCGACCAGGAAATCCCCCCGACCCCCCCCCCGACCCCTCTCTCCCGCAGCACCCCGCCCCCCCTCTCTCCCGCAGACGCCCACCCCCCCCCCCCAACAGCAGCACATCAAATCCTAACCCTAACCCTAGCTTTTTGCCATGGAAACCCTAAACCTAGACCTAGCAGCCCCATCAAACCCTAACCCTAGCTTTAAAAAAAAAATGGCGTATTTCGAATAGAGACGGCTGTCAAATCTTTATTTGCACCAACTCTGTTCCGTGCTTATGCCGTTTGGAACTAACAAATACTTTATTTGTTATTCCTTCTTCACATCGGGATCTATGCAGAGATTGATCATGTCTTCTCTGTTGTCCTGACGTGTTCACTTTACATGCGCGTGCCAGTGCTGGCCAAGTTAGTAGCGCATTAGTAAAGTCTCTGGCGTTGAAGAAGACGACGTCGACGACGACGACGACGAAGACGACGACGTTGGGTCAGTTGCAGACTCCGACGACGACGAAGAAGACGACGAATTGAGTTCACAGTTGAAGACGCCATGGATTCGATCAGTGGCAAACTGACGGCCGAAGAGATGAAGGCCTTGGTTGATGATATCTTATCCAAGAGATTAACCGAGGTAACCCTACGTGTGATCCATACTGATGTGGATCCGTTCCCTTACAAAATAGGGAAGCTGGAGAAGCTGGAAACGAAGTTGGAAGGCACTTCCAACTACTTGAAGTGGTCGCGGCAGGCGATGCGGACACTGAAGGGACGTGGCTTGGTTGGCTATGTCACTGGCCAAGCCAAGGCGCCAGCCGATCACTCCACCAAAGAGTTTGCTGTGTGGGAGATTGTCAACAACGTCGTGGCTGGGTGGTTGACTGCCTCTTTAACCGACCAGGTGTCGGGCAATGTCGAGGCTATGGAGGCTGCTGCTGATATATGGCAAACTCTCAAAGATATGTACTCCGGCTCCGGCAACCCTATGCGAGTCTTTCAACTGCAAGATGAACTCGATAGGGTAGCCCAAGACGACCGTACCATCTCTGAGTACGCGGCCCTGTTGAAGAAGTATTGGTCTGATCTGGATCATTATGATCCTCTTGGGATAGAAGATGCACAAGTCGAACCAGCCTTCGCAAAGTACTTTCAGACGTTCCTGGCTTATATTTCCCGGCAGCGTATGATAAAATTCCTGAAGGGACTACACCCTGTATTTGAGCAGCGACGGAATATCCTCCTATCCCAACCCACGCTTCCGACCTTGGAAGAAGCTATAGCTGTTATGACACAGGAAGAAGCTCGACTGAAGTTGATGTCCAACAAGGGCTCCTCCCAGGGGGAGCCAGCCGCGGTTGAAAAGTCTGCCCTTGCTGCCTTCAATCAACCTCCATCTATGGGTGGTGTTTGTCACAATTGTGGTGACTCCGGACATTACATCCGATTTTGTCCAAAACCCTTGCGCAATCAGTCTACTGATCGAGGACGGGGTCGTGGAGGCCGGCGTGGTGGTAGAGGAGGATATGCCGGTAGAAGAGGCGGACACAAAACAAATCTGGCGGAGGAAGGGGGAGAGAATCAACTGGCTGAAATAATCCCGCTTGAGCGGGAGTTCCTTGAGAAGTTGCGAGGCACAAAGCTGGGTTCGGTCGACTGTCCTGGGGCGTCTTCAACCTCGGGAGATCACCTCACTTGCTTTGTCCAAACCAGCACCGATGATTCTGCACGTGCTCTTGCCTCTATCCATCAGTCAGGATGAATTATGGACTCTGGGGCATCTCGCCATGTCACGGGGTCCCGTGATGCGTTTCAGGGATATACTCACCTACCATTGCCGGAGAGTATTCAGACCGCTGATGGTACATCCCGTCCTGTCATGGGTAAAGGCACTGTCGCATGCACCCCCTCCATCACTCTAACCAATGTCCTACATGCTCCGTCTTTTCCTGTCAATCTCCTATCCATTAGTGCCATTATACTTGATCTTAACTGTACTGTTTCCTTTGACATTCCTCAGGTGACTTTTCAGGAGAAAGGGACAGAACGACGACTTGGGACTGGCACATGGCATAAGGGGCTGTGGTATTTAGACAGGACTGGACTGGATACCGCATTGGCATCCTTGGTTGCAGACGCACCACCACCAGCTTTCTGTCGCAGTGTTGAAGCCGACTTGCTACTCCACCACCAGCGTGTCGGTCATTCTTCTTTTAAAGTTATGAGTCGTATGTATCCGTCCTTATATCAAAGGGCTAATAAAGAGAAGTTATTCTGTCATGCTTGTGAGTTGGGCAAACATACCAGAAGTACGTATGTGAGCACGGAGAATAGGAGTTCAGCTGCTTTTGACATGATACATTCAGATGTATAGGGCCCTTGTCCTACGACTGGTATTAACGGCTTTCGATGGTTCGTCACCTTTATTGACTGTTATACCCGCGTGACATGGGTCTATCTTATGAAGAATAAGAGTGACGTCCTTGAGGCCTTTCAGGACTTTCATCGACGGGTGAAAATTCAATATGGCGCTACAATTAAGTGTTTCCGGTCAGACAATGGGACGGAGTATACTAATAAGCGGGTTGCTGAGTACTTTTCCACTCATGGAATACTTCATCAAACTTTATGTGCTTATACTCCGGCCCAAAATGGTGTGGCGGAACGAAAAAAACAGACACCTGCTGGAAGTCGCACGGACAATGATGCTGGCTATGAATGTCCCGAAACACTTTTGGGGGCAGGCTATATTGACGGCCTCTTATCTTATCAACAGAATGCCATCTCAAGTATTGGACTGGAAGACACCGTTGGAAATGCTTACTGGGGCAACGATATACACTGTTCCACTAAAAGTCTTTGGATGTGTGTGCTTTGTCCAAGATAATAGGCCAGGCATTGGCAAATTGGATCCTAGGGCAATTAAATGTGTTTTCGTCGGTTACACGGCGACTCAGAAGGGTTATGCCTGTTGGAGTCCAGTCGAGCGGAAGATGTTTGTCAGCATGGATGTTACTTTCAGAGAACTCGAACCATACTATGGTTTGGATGAAGGTTCAGCATTTGGTAACACACCTACCACAGAAGGCGTTAGATGTGAGGGGGAGATAATAAGCCCGAATGTGGTCGTCGGATCAGTTCCGTGTTCAGTTGTAGAAAACTGGACGAAAGGGGGAGAGCACAGTGACTCAGATACAGATAATGAAGAAGAATATCCATATGTTACGCAGGGAGAGCAGCAGACAAGGGAAAAGGAGCTCCAAGTCTACAGAAGGAGACAACAGAAGTCCAGTACTGTGCCTATGTCGTGCCCTGTGCCTACTGTGCCAAGTCCCTCGTCTACTCCTGCTCCAACTCCTGAAGATGTTGCTCCCGCACTGAATCACTCGGATTCGGATGCGGATCTCTCCGACTCGGATGGTATGATCTCTCCACCACCTATGGCTCCCTTAAGGAGATCTTCTCGCATCAATGCGGGTAAGGCTCCTGCTCGTTTTGATGATTACGAACATGACATTGCCAACTTCTTGTCTTATTCTAACATTTCTTCGAATTATCGAGCCTTCATTGCATCGCTAGACTCTACTTCATTGCCCAAGTGTTGGCAGGAAGCAAAGAAAGATCCAAGGTGGAAAGCTGCAATGATGGAAGAACTTGGGGCACTGGAAAAAAATAAGACATGGGAGCTGGTTCCATTACCCAAAGGGAAGAAAGCTGTGGGATGCAAATGGGTGTACACAGTGAAAGAGACGCCAGAAGGAAAAGTAGAGCGGTACAAGGCGAGGTTGGTTGCAAAAGAATTCACACAATCATATGGAATAGACTATGATGAGACGTTTGCCCCAGTAGCAAAAATGAGCACCGTGAGAACTCTGGTCTCCATTGCAGCGAACTATGGATGGAAGCTGTACCAGCTGAATGTGAAGAATGCCTTTCTTCATGGAGACCTGCAAGAAGAAGTATACATGGAGCTCCCGCCAGGGTGCTACGCGACGGAATCAAACGGAGGGACGTCGCAAGGAAAGGTGTGTAAACTGAAGAAGTCGCTATACGGGCTAAAGCAATCTCCTCGAGCCTGGTTTAACAGATTCAGAAAGGCTGTTACAGACATGGGATACCGTCAAACAAATGCAGATCATACGGTCTTCCTTCAGCATGCAAGAGGCCACATCACTATACTTGCTGTATATGTGGATGATATAGTGATCACAGGTGATGATGAAGTCGAGATCACTAAACTGAAGTCAAAACTCGCGAAGGAGTTTGAAGTGAAGGATTTAGGAGCGATGAGGTACTTTCTAGGTATCGAGGTGTGTGAAGGCGAACAAGGAATTGTTCTCTCACAGAAAAAATACACACTAGATCTGTTGAAGGAGACAGGGATGCTGGGATGCAAAGCAGCGGTCACTCCAATTGATCAGAAGTGCAAGTTGGGAGCAGAAGCAGAAGAGCCCGTTGATCGTGAAAGATATCAACGACTTGTAGGGAGATTGATTTATCTGGGACACACTAGCCCTGATATCTCATTTGCGGTGAGTGTAGTGAGTCGCTACATGCATGATCCAAGAAAGGGTCATATGGAAGCAGTATTTCAGATTTTGAGGTATCTGAAAGGAACGCCGGGAAAGGGGCTATGGTTCAAGAAGAATGGACGCATAGAAGTTGAGGGGTACTGTGATGCAGACTGGGCGAGCTGCATAGACGACAGAAGGTCAACCACATGATACTGTGTTTTTGTAGGAGGAAATTTGGTCTCATGGAGAAGCAAGAAACAGTCTGTGGTAGCACGGTCGACAGCTGAAGCAGAATACAGAGCAATGGCTCTGGGAGTGTCAGAATTGCTGTGGGTGAAAGCGTTGCTGACAGAGTTAAAGCTAGACAAGGGAGCACCATTACGTCTTCTGAGTGATAGTCAAGCTGCAATAAGTATAGCTAACAATCCCGTTCAGCACGACAGAACGAAGCACATCGAGATTGATCGATTCTTCATCAAGGAGAAGCTGGAACAAGGGATACTGAAGATTGACCACGTCCGCTCAGAAGAACAAGTTGCAGACTGTCTGACTAAGGGTCTTAGTTCATTAAGTCTGTCGAAGCTATGTAACAAGATGGGGATGATCAATATCTATCGTCCATCTTGAGGGGGAGTGTTGAGAGTCAATAAGGGACTTTTAGTCCCACATCGGAATATGTAGTATGTAGAGGAGCTAGACTCCCTATAAGTAGTGAAGTAGTCCATCAATAAAATTATCCAACCATTATTTTCTACAGTCACTGGAAGCAGCGCAAGCCTCCCAAGTTCTGTTATCAATTATGTAGCCGCCAGTCGACTCGCTCCATATTTTCAAAGCTGTTCCGACCCACTCTTTCTATTATTCTTGCTCCTGGTATTCATGGACCAAACCGGATACTTACTGCAACCCCTGTTTACCTTGTCCTGATGATAGCTTTAAGAACAACTGATGCGTTGTTTATCTGTGGCTATATCCCCACTGTCTTCCTCCTTCTGAACATCGGTTGTGAATCCGCTGCCAGATAGGAGTTTTAGGAGGATCTGCTGATTGCCAACGACAGCTTCGGTGTGTGATCTTCTTTCGGGTATGTGTATACATGGTCATTTCTGACATTCTAAGGGCCATGTACAAATACTAAAAAGGGGCTTTTTAACCACTCTAAAAAAGTTTTTTTTTGACATTCTAAGTGTCATGTTACTGTAGTTTTCTACAAAAATAGGGAGGCCTAAATCTAAAATTGAAGCTATTACATTAGTAATACATACGAAGGTCAAAAATTTTTAGGGGCCTTCCAGTTTCTGAGGCCCTGTGCGTTCGCACAACTTGCACATGCTCATAAACGGCCATGTCGGTATATGTTTCATCGTTGTCATCGATCGTTACCCTTAACTAGTCGAATCCTGCGCCATGCCACCGAAAGATGAATCTCGTCTCGACCGCTATCCGTGCCTCAGTGAGGCTTTGGCGGTCGTCTTGATACATGTGGTGCTTGATGGATAATTGGTTCCTAATGTTGAGGTTAGACTAAATTCTTTAAGCATGATGTGGTGATGGCGGTGGTTACAACTAGTGTGCGTTGTGTGTGGAATGTTTCATTAATGGGTCATTTTATTTGGAGCGAAAAGAAAAAGAAAAAGAGAAATGATCTCGATCATGCATGTATATATAATATGTAGCATGAAGTATTTCCACATTGATCTATCATCATGCAAGTCCAATATAATAAATAGACATGCATCAATGGAAGGATTGATATATGTATGTACCGATGGTTGGAGAGAGGAGGTGGTGGTGGTGGTGGTGGTGGTGGGTGGTGGTGGAGATGAAGGTGAGGAGGAGGGTGCTCTTCCCCACCCCTGAATCTCCTATCACCAGTATCTTGAAAGAATAGTCGTAGCTGCTCCCATGCCCATCTGGAGATCTCATACCAATCAAGAAATTGCTTCTCTCTCTCTCTATATATATATATAGTAGCCTAGCTAGCTAGTGTAACACTTCTTGATCTCCTGATAGTGGTGCTGATAGTACGTGGACTTGTTGGTTTTAGAGAGAGAGAGAGAGAGAGAATCAAGAAGAAGAAGAAGAAGAAGAAAGTGTGTGCGAGAGAGAGAGAGAGAGAGAGAGAGTAAAAAACTGAAACGGACACGAAGTTGATGGTTGCCTGCGAAGGGACACATGGATGCTTAGTAAGGGAGGGATTACAACAAGTGGGTTATAAACGATTCGTTTTAGATTTGGATTCAGGAAGAGAATGTTTCAGAGACCGCTGGATCGAATTAGATAGATATTTATTCACTTTGGGTGGTTTCGATAATCCTTCTTTCTTCTACTTTTACACCTAATAAAATAAATCACCGCATGTATAGTTTCTTTTGTTATGATTTGTTGCATGTTAATAATAGAGAGTCTTACTCTGTAACATGTTGCTATAGAATATGAAATTGTTAACTTATTATAAGAGAGAAACTTTCGTAATGTTCCTTTAGACATGGAATATAAAGTAAAATTGTTTTAATCTTATCACATGGACTACTTGTTTTTAGATAATTAATTTTCGTACTTGTGCAGTATCTTATCACATGAATTATAGCACAATTAGTATATATACTATACCCTCTCCCACTAATGCACGCGCACTGCATATCCAGGAGTGCTAAAATTTTGACAATTATATTTTTTTTAACTATCAAAATTTTAGCAGTATTTCTATAAATTAGAAATGTTAAAATTTTGTGTCGCATAATAACTTGTATTCTGCTTTGGCCTTCCTTTTGTCTATTGAGATTTTGCATATCAGCCCTACTTCTTCTAAAGAATACTTGGTTTGAAAAGGTTAAAACAATGTTTTATGGCAGCTATCATCTTACAGCTCTAGCAAATATGGGGTCATAGACGATCCTGAAATGAGACCCCCTATTAAAAAAAAATTGTGGTCTTTGTAAATTTGAAGGAACCTTTGTAAAATTTACGAATCCTATGTAAAATTTTGGAAACTTTTATAAAATTTAGGAAAGCTTAATACATTTTAGGATCCTAGGTCCGTGCCTAAGTCGCCTAGACTTGAAACAGGTTCTCGGACCGACAGGTGAGCAATATGTAATCAGAAGCGTCAAAGGTACGGACAGAGATGGAAGCGTCTCGGATGTTTATCGTTGTCCTCAGATTGCTCAATGTAGAGAGATTAGTACGGTGCTTAGGGTTTTGGGGAACAATAATGCTAAGTCTACTACCAAATGCTTACAACCACTCACTCATGTGCTGACATTGTCAGCAATGAGTGAGTGGTTGTAAAAGGGTTGTAAGCATTTAGTTGTAACTGTAGCATTACTCTTTGGGGAATGGTTGGCATTTCATCAATTAATGTCCTTATTTCATTTTCCATTCTATCATATTTGTAACTCGTCATAGTATTTTCTTCAATTTCCGACAGAGATGGTTCGTTGAAATAAAGAGCACGAGAAAGAATGATCGTACAGATAACATAACACCACTGAAGAGTCACAAATAGAGAGAATGAAGCGTATCATCATAATATTTTTTAGACGAAAAAAATATTATACCAAAAAATTAAAAATATTCCTAGTATTTGAATTATATATTAGTATATATTTTGGTAGTATGTAGTGAGACAGCTATCTCTACAATAAATGTTTTGCTGAAAATAGTGACGATTTTTTTGGGTGAATCCGAGCCATTCCAATTGGGTCAGATCTTCCTCTTTTGGAGAAATTATTGAGTAACCAGTACTTGTCACGTAAGCAGCTGTGAGCCTTAATTCCTCTCCTACAATTGGTGCGTGCTGAGCCTTAGTTCTCCTCCAATAGTATATTGTCACACCATTCTTTATTTTTTTTTCTAATTTAGCAAAACAGTATCAATACACTATTGAAAGAAAATTAAGATTTATCAGTGCCACAGGGACGTATTATTCTTTCCATTTATTTGGTAGGAGTTGGAAGACAGTGGGCCAAACTGACATACAATACAGCTTGCATAAAATTCTGTACGTATCGTCGGACATCTTAAAAAAAAAAAGTGTCACGTGGTGAGCCGGACTCACTGAATAATTTCTCCCTTTCGTCCCAAGTGTTCCAGTCTCACCTAAAAGATGTACACCTCAATCAGTACATCACTGTCTGTCTGCTCCTAAATGAGTCCACACAGAGGAATTGGACAAATTAGTAAGTTAAGCTCATCTCACGTGCTTCCACGTGGGCGATAATCACGCCAACCTGCTCTAGCAAACATAGGAGGACACTCGCTAATCATCAATCATAAAATTACAAACACTAATAAATATCAGTAATAACAAAGTAAAGAAGAAAACAATTCTCTCTATTAAACAAGAAAAGAAAAATAGACCAAAGAGTTGTCTATTCACAATTTAAGGACCCATTGGCCGCAAAAAATTGAGAAGAGTCCAGCGAAATATTTATAAAACCATGAGGTGTTGTACATCCTTGTCTGAAGTATTTGGTTTAGGGAACTCGTTGGTACTTCTAGATTTCTTTGATTTTCCATACATTTTGACCAAGCATGTAACTTTGGAAACTCCAACTTCCGTCAATCAAGTAAGTTACGGGAATTGTTATTCGTGCTCCATTCTATACTCCAGCACTTCGGTCCATACTATATGGAGTGAACACGTACGTATGGCCTAAATTTACCTGGCCCTCTGCGAGGACTATCATTTTAAGGGAAGAATATTTGCAGGATCAATGTGAAGTCTGTAGCCTCAGATAATCCTGAGGCTAAAAGTTTCGGATATTCTCAGGAGCACCCCCAAAGAAACCCAGCCTCCTTTGTAATTCATGAATACAATACAACATTATCAAGTATTAGTTTGGAAAGAAGTCGAAAACATCTACACAACAATATACCAAACAGGGGCAGTATGATCGTGTCCTCGATATATAACCTGTCATATTAAAGGCAGAAATTATGCCAAAGAAAATCACAGAAAATAGAGGAATAAGAAACATTTTTCAATTGAATTATTTGTGTGTTTTAAATAATGCAAAAGATTGGGTGTCGTGCTTCTCCAATGGGGCTCCATTAGTACCGATGGATGAGCTGCTTGTAGGCTTCCTTGTCATTTCCATAGTAGTTGATTTCCGCCTGCAATATCAAGAATTGTTTTCAACCGTGAACATTTACAATCAAAACAACAGTACAGGAGTCATTTGTGAAAGAGGAAAAAGCATATAATCTCTATATAAATATATCACCGATGTCCTTTCCAAGATCTGCAACTAAGAAGAGTGAGACGGACAAATGAGTCTGATCGGTTGTCTATGACTCTATAGTTGATTGATATAAATCCGCAATTATATCTAGATAATAGTAACACAACAAGCTTTAGTGATCCAGAGACGGCGTACAGTTCAAACTTTAGGAAAGAACAAGGTGAAGCTGCATAGCATCAAGGAAGAAACTAAGCATAAAGCCCACGCTTCTAAGAAACAAGAAAATTACATTTATACATTAGTAGGTGCAACTTGGATTTTGACTATTGAATCTCTTGGTTAAATCATACATGACATACAGCATATTAATATATGCATTTTCTTAAACTTCTTAAACAAAGGTCAGATCCCTCTTTATAGTATATCAACTGCTAATGATCTCTGATTTATATTAAGTTCACGGCTGAAATTGAATTGCAGTCTAAAGATGTCTAAATGTATTGTTAGCATGAATGTAGCATAAAATGCTTAATGGAGGACACAAATATGGTACCAGTATCTTACCATACGAATGCCTGTAACAGCAGCAACAAGTTTCTCGCCGAGTAAACTCTTCAAAATCTCATCTTCATTAAGCGCTACCACAGATTCCAGCAATTCTTCTGGCAACCTTCTAAGATCATTACCAGGATGTGTATCTGTTGCAAAGAAGTTTCACAAGGTTATCCAGTAGTACCAAATTTCTCACTCTCATTCCTTTTAGCTTTAAACTAAAATTCAAATAATAAAAATCGAGGGTGCACAAGATATTGTAAGTTTATTTATATCATCATCATCCAAGCCTTCCATTAGAATGGGGACGCCTATGGAGCGTAAGAAAGCTCCATACAAGATTTGACAGTTTTATGACCGGCCGTCGACTTGACGTTCAACCCTCTATATTGGTGTCAAATTCGTAGCAAAGTATCTATGAGCAAAAGAGGACCATGCCATAATACCTAGGTGGCCAATTAGCAGATCGGTACCTACGTTTTGGATTGCAGATTTAAGCTCATGCAACCAAGGAGCACACCAAGTTCCCCTAAACTATAAAGAGTAGATGAAGAGGTATAGAATTTGCTATAGGAAATTTCATTCACGACTATTACACATTATGCCAACGAGTGAAGGAATGACAATCTCACATGTAAATTTATACATGAATAAAATAAAAATATACAATGAAACATTTACTACAAATAAACATAATTGATTTTTTTAATATTAAAATATTGGCACATAGTGTGCATTAGAGTTTTATATTTTATAGAAAACTAGGAAATATAAGCTCTAGAGCAGATCAAGTCATGCATAAGCTCGAGGAATAAATTCGTGGGAAGTTTTAGAATAAAAAGATAAAAGTGAAACTTGAAATGACATGAGTTCCAGTTCATAAGCAATGACATATTAGGAAGTTCCATTATGTGCTCAATCAAACCAATCATCTGACTGATTAACCAATATTACACGGACCATATTAATTTATAATTAGTTGGCCACCCAATGTATCAAATTAAGCAGCTAATGACTCATCTATGAACTCAATTTTAACAGTGTTCCTAGGCAACTTACCATAATTGGTACAGTGCCTCTGATGAAGCTCTATAGGAGTAGATTTAATTAGATCATCAGTCACTAAATGAAGCATGTGAAACAATATCAGTCGTACTTCTGCTAAGAGAATAAGTAACTTCGAACATCAGAACCTTAAAATATCAAAGAGGTCAAGATCTGTCGTTTCACAACAGTGCTGGTGGAATAATGAAAGTATTAGGAGATATAGCAATGCAAGTCAATGAGGAAGAAGATGGCTTCAACTACCGCAAGTTGCCCCCATTGACTTCCCAAGTTCCAGTGTAAGTAAACAAGGAATAAGGTTCAAGGAATTCCTTCCAACATTTGGGCATGTTTAATATTTGAACATGCTGGTGTTGACAAAAACATCTCTCTATTGAGAACTCCCTCAGCAGAATGGGAATATTCTAATAAAGCTTTTTCCAAGCGATAAGATTATCTACATGGTATTGTGAGGTCGGGATTGATGTCTACAAGGAGAGGAATGCAGCATTGCTCAAAACCTTAATGACACATATAGCGGTGGATTCAAACTTAGCCGAATAATCAGAAGAAATGATGCCATAATGAAATGATGTAGATGAGATTGAGCAACAAGTCCATTTTCAATCTGACGGACTAATCAAGGGAGTCTATGAAGTCAACCTGCAAAGGGAAATCTCAATATGACGACAACCGAGCGAAACAATGAACTTCAGCAATTTTAGAAGAGTTGCAGCTTAACTCACATGATCTCCAGGGGTATAAGAGAGAAAGGAGAATTCGAGAAAGAGTCCAAGCTTGGTTTTGATATTTTGTGATATGTGGAACCAAGGTTCTAAACGGCGGTAGGCGGGTGCACGGCGGAGAGTCCGCCTACCGCCTAGGCAGCCTAGGTGCGCCGCCTAGATGGTCGATACATTTTGAACATTTTTTACTATTTTACCACTGTTTCTTTTTTTTCTTTTCATAATATGCATATTTTAAGGGTGTTTCATGCATAACTAAGTTGTAGAACGAAGATTTATAAAGTTTTAATTTTGTAAAAGTGAATCATAGGTCCATAATGCTTACAAAAGTTTTTTGGCTAAAATATCTTGTTAGGTATTGCTCTGCCTAGACGCCCACCTACGGCGCCTCACCTCCGCCTATGCCGCCAACCTCCGTTGGCCGCCTGCTCCCCGCCTACCGAAAAGCGGTGCGGAGAGAGACCGCCTACCGCCTAGGCGGCCGCCATTTAGAACATTGTGTGGAACTGTGCAACTGTTAGACAGGTGATGCACATTTAGTCCCCCACATCGGTCGGATGACAAGACTCCCGCCAACCGATGGGATATATACTTGGCCTCAGAGCCTAATATAGAATCAACCCATACTATTTCGTTCCATTTTCTATTCTAAAATGGTATCGGAGCTTCCAATCCTCCCCAAACCCTTATTTCCTAATTCATATCCCCATCCCCAAATCCCACCATTCAAAACCCTAATCTGATCATAACCAACACTATACTAATCACGGGCAACTAGCCTAATCTTGTACCTATTAGTAGTTACCATCAACCGGGTCTTGATCTTGTATACCCACTTGCAGCTAATAGGCGCATGCCGATGGATAAGGATACAAGATGCTATGTATGACACAAGCAACTAGTACCATCCTGAGGATAGACTCCATGAGGGCAATCTGATTCGTGCGATCCCTCATATGTCAAAGGGAGGAAACATATGTTGTTGTATATGTTGATATGATTATTATTGATTGTAATTTTGCACACAATATGCAAGTCGAGCAACACTTGCATACACAATTTGAGATGAAAGATCCTGGTCCTCTCCGCTACTTTTTGATTTGGAGATTGATCATTCTCCTCATAGATACCTTCTCTCACAGCAAAAATTCATTGGGGAGATACTTGATAGATCAGAGCTTACAAATACTCGCACGATACCTAGCTACTTGATTGTAGTTAGTACTTTGTTTTTTTTCCTTCTTTTGTCCAAACTGACATAGTTTTACCATGGTGTTTTTTTTTTTTGGGTGGGGGTGTGGGGGGTGGTTATTAGGCAGGTGATTCACATTTAGTCCCACATCAGCCGAATGACAAGCTTGTCTTTGATCGATGGGGTATATACTCGGCTTTAGAGCCTAGAGTAGAATCAATCCATTCCATTCCATTCCATTTCCTTTTATACCAGGAACATTGGAGGAGGAATTACAGACAAAAATAATAACACATCCATCTAGAAGCCAGAAGAAATCCCCAAAACATAACAATGACATTTAATATTAAATAAACATATACATCTAACACAGAAAATTACTGATTCTCGTTCTTAACACCTTATATATGGAGTTATACATAACCTTCAAATAGTAAAAGTACTAAAGTTCTGTATTAAGTGTTAGAGACTAATGTATAGTCCCATACCAGTTGGACAACAAGACTGTTGTTGCTGTCGACTGTAGGGTATATATACCCCATGTACTCATACTTTAGATCTATTCCACTCCATTCTCATTCCATTATACGATCCTAATATGTTATCAAAGCTTCCCATTCTGTACAAAACTACAAATCCTAATTTTCCAATTCCTCATCCCTAAACCCTAATTCCTATCTCCGTCCCAAATTGTTGGAACCGAGCCACGCCTACGAAGCACTCTGATCCACGTATCAAAAACTGATCGCAGCGAAAACTACATCAACCAACCCAAAGTTAACGAACCGCTGTCTAACGCAAGCACCATGAAAGGTCAAACACAGTATTTTCGACGACTGTGTCACCTGGACAAATCTCAACCTTTATAATTTCTCAAAAGATTACAAGATTGAATAAACTATGTTGAACTATTTGCCCAAAGATTCAACCCCCTCACAAACTCAAAAAGAAAGCAGAATATTATAATTTAAAATCACTTACCCTTTCCGTAGTGATCTCCTTGAGAGAGGTAAAAGATTTCCCAAACGGATCTTCTCTTTCAACTATCTTGAATAACGAGCCATAAGGGTAAAGTATAATATTTCTCTTAGATTTCCTGTGAACTTGCTTCCTCGAATCTCGCAACACCCCCCCTCCCTTCAACATATATATATATATATATATATATATATATATATATATATATATATATAAAATGACACCGGGCGATCGCGTTCCCTCTGGAGCGTGCGAACGGAACCCTAGGGGGTCCCAGCCTTGGGACCCCGGCACGGGCGGGACGGCCGGCAGCCACCGGGAGGGTGGCAGGCCGACCGCGGGAGGAGCCGCCGACGGCGGCGCTGTAGCCGGAGTAACCGGCCAATGGCGAGGGGGCTGAACCAGTGCAGGCGTTGTAGCTGTAGCAGGCGCCGGAGGCAGTGGCGAGGGGGTTGAGCCAGTGCACGCGCTAGAGGCGGTTGGCGCCGGCCAGGCGGCGGGTGGGCCAGCCTTGGGCGGGTGGGCCGGCCTGGAGGCGGCGCGGGCACCGCGGGTGTGGGCGGCTCCGCTGCGGCAAGGGGGACGTCGGTGGTCAGTGGCGAATGCGGCGTCAGCCTCGGCGACGGCGGACCCAGCAGCGGCGGCGGGACGACGGGAAGTTTCGTGGCCCAAGGGGGTGGGCTGGCCCCGGACGGATCCTCTGGAGCTCGAATCGTCCAACCTGGATCTGGATCTCGACCTCAAGACGGACAAATGGATAGAGGGGGATGGATGACGGTTACACGTCGCCGAAGCGGAAAGTCAGGAGGAAAGGAGAGTAACGTTCAGACCTCCTTGAGGCCACGTACCCCCTCTGATAGGAGGGCAGGGGAGGGGATGAGACCGCGAAAATCGATGAATGTGTCTGGGATCCCCTCCCGGGGGGCGTCTGGTGGTGGCGGGAGAAGAACTGGGTGGCGACCTAAACTGGATGTGGCGGCTAAAGGGAAGGACAAGGCGGTGGACTTGGGAGGTCAGGGGGCTAGGCCTTCTCCAACATCATTCTCCCAGCGGGCTCAGGGGACGATCCCACGTCCTGTGGGCAAGTCGTGGGTGGACATATGTAAGCCTGGTGGGTCGAAAAGTCCCACAACCATGGAGTTTGTTTCCCCTAAGAAAGTGGGAAGTGGTTTCAGGGCCACGTTTCCTGCGGAGGAGATTGCTCAGGTGACGGCTTTCTGGGAGAATACGTTGGTACTCTATGTTCTGGGGAACAAACCCTTCTATGGACAGATACGAGCGTATGCGGCGCGGGTATGGCAACCGAAGGGGCGTGCGGGTCCTCTGCGGGATGGTCCCCCTAGCGGGGGGGGGGGGGGGTCACTCCCCTGTTACGGGAGAGGAGCTTTGTGTTGACAATCCGGCCTGGACCTTGAAGCTTACTCAGTTTCCCACCCAACATGTCCCTACTGTTGAGGTGGAGGAGGATATGACCGAGACGGAAGTGGTACCTCCCCCGGGTACCAGTTTAGGTGACTTACAAGGGGACCCCTCACTTAATAATTAATGACGATTATAGCCTGGAATGTGAGGGGTGCGCGCTCACTAGAAAGATGGAGGAAGATTTGTGGAGTTTTACACAGGAAGAAATGTGATATCTCTGTTCTGCTGGAAACCAAGATTAAAGGGGATAAGACTTTTGCCCGTCGGACACCTAATCATTGGGGCCAGATACACAACTTGGCTCTCTGCGACATGGCGAGGATCTGGGTCAGATGGAGCTCGAAGTGTTGGGATGGGGACTTGATCTTGATGTCGGAGCAGCTGATTGCCATCGTTTTCACGAACAAAAGTGGCTTTCGGTTCTTATTGGGAGCGGTATACGGCCACAACGACAGGAGACGTCGGAAGGCCTTATGGAGTGACATTGCTAGAGTGGCGACCGCTTCTGCTTCCTCTCACCTCCCCCTCCTTCTGATGGGTGACTTCAACGCTCTTTTGTACAGAGAGGAGAAGATGGGTGGCAAACCGGTTCCAGATCCGATATTACATGATTTTCAGAGTTGTCTTCTCCAGTCGGACCTTCAGAGTCTATCGCGCTCGGGGTATATCTGGACCCGGCACAACAAAGCAGTCAGTAACATGGTTGCTTGTCAGTTGGATAGGGCCCTGGGCAACGGGGAGTGGTTCCGCCGCTTCCCTCATTCTCTGGTTGAGGGGTTGGCCGCTGGGACGAGTGATCATTCTCCTATCAGGGTTGGATTCACTTTCAGCCCCTCAGTGCGGCCTCGTCCCTTCCGGTACAACAACAGCTGGTTTCTCTCAGAAGGTTACTCAGAGGCGATTACGGAGGGTATTGCTCATCAGGTTGTGGGGACTGCTCAGTATCAGATGGTACATCGGCTCAAGTACACGAAGAAGGCGCTACGGACTTGGGTGAAGAGTTTGTCCAAGTCCTCTCTTGAAGATAAGGAGGCAGAGCTTCGGGACATCCAGCATTCCATGCAATCTGACATGTTAAATGGGGTCCTTGCGGCTAGAGAGAAGGAGCTGATTGGGGAAGTCAATACTCTGCGGCTTCAGAAGAAGATTAGTGCGGCTCAGTGCGCTAAATGCTCCTGGCTTAAGAATGGCGACCGATGTATCAAGTTCTTCTATGATGTCATTCGCACCAGACAACATCGGAACACCATCTCTCAGCTTCTTGATACCGAGGGTAATCTGATAGGGGAGCCGTCCAAGATCTCAGGAGAGGCTGTCAGGTACTGCTCTGAGTTATACTTTCAGACTGACTATCTATCTGTGTTCCCAGATGTAGTCACGAAGAGATTGGTGACTCCATATGGGAATAGCCTCCTGCTTGCCGCTGTCACTATGGAGGAGGTGGAGGCCATTATCAAGAAAGCGGACCCCAACAAAGCTCCAGGCCCGGATGGATTTAGCAGTGGGTTCTACAAACGCCACTGGGATATTCTGAAGGCCCCGGTTCTCGAGGCGGTCCAGGAGTTCTTTTCTGAGGGGAAGCTGTTGAAGGAGCTGAACCACACTTTCTTGACTCTGGTACCAAAGAAGGAGGGGACAACCTCGCTGGCGGACTTTAGGCCTATTGCGTGCTGTAATTATCTTTATAAAATAATTACGCACCTCATGTGCTGGTGCATGGAGGGGATCATGCATGACCTTGTCTCTCCGAACCAGGCGGCGTTCATCAAGGGGCGATCTATAGCTGAGCATAGCCTTCTAGCTCATGAGATGGTGAGGGGCTTCAACAAACCTGGTGGGGAGAAGACATGTGTAAAGCTGGATCTGAGGAAGGCCTACGACATGGTCAACATGGAGTTCTTATGTCACCTTCTGTCTGCTATGGGGTTTGATGATCGTTGGGTTGCGTTGATTCGAAAATCGTCTCTCACCTTCTCGGTCCTTATCTAGGGTATTCCGCATGAGTTCTTCAAAAGCAACCGTGGACTCTGGCAAGGTGACCCCTGTCGCCTTACCTGTTCATGCTTGTCATGGAGTACTTTACCTGCTTGATGGATAGGGCGATCCATTTTGGGAGGATTGTCCCGTTGTACAGGAGAGTCGAGCCTCCGGTTACCCACCTCATCTATGCCGACGACCTGCTGGTATTCATACAGCCTTCGTTGGAGGGTATGAACACGTTATCTAAGATTATGGGTGAGCTGGAATAACACTCGGGACTTCAGATGAACAGAGAGAAGAGCAGTGTCTACTTCAGTTCACTTTGCCTTCAGAAGGAGGAGCGCGCTGATGCACTGGACGTGGAGAGAAGTGAGCTCCCGGTGAAATACCTGGGAGTTCCTTTGACAGTCAATTATGCCCGAGACCGGGATTGCTATAGCCTGGTGGAGTATGCCCAGCGGAGAGTTGAAGGTTGGCAAGCCGTCGGGCTATCTTTTGGGGGGCGTATCGAGTTAGTCCGATCGGTTATCTCTGCCCTGGCCCAGTTCTGGCTGCAGTCTATTTTGATACCCGTGGCTACCATCAAGAAAGTTAAAAGGATCTGTGCTGATTATATCTGGAGGAGGGGCCTACATGCGATCTCTTGGGAACAGCTCTGTCGGCCAAAGAAGGAGGGAGTTGTGGGTCTCCGTCCTCTGTTGGCTATCAGGGAAGCCTCGGCCCTGAAACTAGAATGGCGGTTCATCAAAGGGAGATCCCTCTGGGCGGAGTGGATGCAGTCTCGTTATGTGAGGAATGGCAACTTCTGGAGGTGTGGTATTGACAACAACCACTCTGTGACCTTCAAACAAATTATGAGACACAGAGCTGTTCTTCAATCGTCAGTCAGGAGGATCATGTGTGATGAGGCTGGAACTGATCTATGGCTGGATCCTTGGATAGAGCACCAGTCTCTGGTGGACATTATGGGCGATTGATCTCACAGGGAGACGGGCAAAGGTCTGTCTTGTTAGCACATCATCGGGAATGGAGCTTGGAGTCCGGAGTCCTACCGCCATACTGAGGAGCTTCGTGAGATTATTCGCAGGATCGAGATTGATCCATCCCAGCCAGAGAATATATGGGTCTGGGATCCGCCTGGTGTGACTGGAGGTACTACCTCGGGGGAGGTCACCTTCCAGAGTGGGTACAACCTTATGCGTAGTGCCAATCCCCCAATTTGTGATTATGACTTCATTTGGTGCAAGGATCTGGCCAAAAAAATGCAGCTATGTATGTATCGTCTGCTCCTTGGTCGTCTTCTGACCAGGGACAGACTTATCTCTTTTGGAATCCAGGTCCCCAATCCGAAGTGTGCGCTATGTGATTTGGAGGAATTGATGACCCATCTATTTTTTGACTGTGGAGTTTCATGGTACATATGGTCTGAGCAAAACCGTATGCTGGACAGAGGTATTTCTGGCAAGTCGATTGGAGCAATCATCACGGGAATTCGAGATTGCAGAGGGCGAGACATGGTCTGGTTCAAGACTGCTAGGATTCGGCTAGCAGCCGCTGTCTGGCATGTTTGGCGGGAGAGGAATCGGCGCATATTCGAGGGACTTATCACCCCTCCGGTTGGTATCCTCCATAATTTAGAGTTTGATGTAAAAGAAATGGTCGACTGACGGGGGGACGACCATCCTGTCTGTATGTTGTATGAGTATTGACTGATTTTGGAATAAAATTTACCCCTTTTCCAATATATATATATATATATATATATATATATATATATATATATTGATTACTTTAGGTTTTAGGAAATCTCCGAAATAGTCTAGCAACAATCCTGGACATCCATACAAAACCAACAGTGTTGATTAAAACCTGAACCACGTTCAGCCTGACCGAACCGAATTCGGTTGGTCGCATCCCATAAGTTACGTTTAAAAGTGACCGAGTTCGGACCGGACTCGATCAGGTCCTCGCAGAACTCAACCAGACTGGATGTCCAACACAAATTCCACCATACAAATCCTAGTTCTCATCACAAATTCATCAAAAGCCCAAAATAATCAACAAAATCCACAAAAATTCATCAAAATCCAATTCTAAACAAAGAAAATATGTGATCTTTGAGGCCATGTTTGAATGGTGGGAAGCGGAGTAGTGTTCTAAATATTACTTTTCAGATGTAAAGTTCAATTCGCATTTAGTTTTAGCTTACTTTCATTTGGTTATATGGTACTTTGTTGGTCAAGAAGTACATTGAGGCATGTTCAAGTGTTTGGTTACGTTGATGAAAATATGTGAGGATTGAAAGTTGAAACCTATAATGGTTCAATAACCCCTTCATTATAAACATAAGTACCTTTTTATTGATTTATGTTCACTTCCAGGTGACATCTTCTTTTTTTCCTTTACGAAAAGTGAGCTCAGGTTCCCAGGAATCTATGGTGACAAAAAATTAGTCTTGTCAATTTGAGAAGTGAGGTCATGGTCCACTTCTTTTGAGTAAGCAAACAACAGAAGAAGTTGAAGTGACTAAAAAAGCCCCACTTTAGCCACTTTTTAGTCCACTTCCTCCAACCAAACACATATTTATGCCGTTTAACTACCCTTCTGCTGTGTCCTCTTTTCTGCTATCAAGCCCATTGTCCTTCTTACTAGATTTCATCAAGTCAATCTACCATATTTGCTTATCATAGTGCAGCCTTACCTGGAGACATCAAATAGGATTGGTGTATCTCAAGAGGATTGAGATACTCTCTATGCTTCTATCCAAAAAGCAGCTGACACTAACATTGTTAATACTGAAGTAAATGTTCTATCTTCCATTTGACCTTATTGGAATTGTCTAACTTGTGCAGTTTTCTACTTTTCTTCTTATCACTGCTTTCCTTAGTATTTCATGTTGGCCACTCTTCTCTCTCTGATCCTATCCCTGTCATGGTGCTACCAAACTCGTGGTTTTTTATGGTTCTTTTGTATGGTACGGGAAACAATATATTTTACTAGTATGACGGGTTAGGGTTCTTATGAACACTTGTGAACGTTGCTTGGGCTGTTTTACTAGGTAGCAAGGAAAGATATTTAATCCTAATACCCTCACTGAAATAAAAAAGTGAGTTTGTAAAGAAACACAAAAAAGAAACAAACAAAATATAGCATAATGACAAGCCAACTAAATAATCTCAACTCCAAACTGCAAATTTAGATATTTAAGTAATCCAGGTCATCAAAGAAACCAAATACAAATAGCATACCAGTAGGCATAGGTAAGCTGAGATTTCTTCTTAGGCCATCAATTCCAGCAGCAACTATAGAAGCCAGACCCAAGTGTGGATTTGCACACCCATCGAAGGACTTAATCTCAAAATTGCTTACAACCTCACTTGATACACCAGGTGGACTCGCAGTCCTCAATGGAGCTTCCCTATTTTCTCTTCCCCAACAATGGTAAGCACCACTCCATGTATTCGGCTTAATGCGGTCATAACTACATGCAGAAAATATTCAAGTTAATAGCACGGATGAGAGTAACAGTGTGATATACAACCATGATCTTAGAGTTCAGCTACACAAAAATTAAACAAAAAAGGGTAAGTGCATAAATCTTAAAAACTAAGTAGACACCAGTTAACAAATACTCCATGCTATCAGATAGAATGTGACTCTTGCTATGCTCAGTAATATTTATATCATAATGAAATAATCAAATCAAATCAAATAAACATGGAGTCAGAGAAAAACATCTAACAGAATGAATTGGATAAGTTCTATGTTTAGAAGACAATATTGGTACCAAGACATGATTTTATTTTATATAATAGTAAGAGTAGTTCATGAATTAGTGAAGAAGTGTATAATGCATATGTTCCTACCAGCATTGCTATACCAGTATATCACTTTTAAATATCTATCCACAGCTTAAAAATTATATAAGTGGCGGAAAACAACAAATTTTTTGATAACTTAGAGATTTATTCGATGTCGTTTAGCTTATTATATATCTAAGCATTTATACTTTTTTCAAGGCACAATTGTTTCTTCTCCCTTATGCTAGCAATAAAGAATCAATGGGTAAAAATCAGGTTCTCTTAAAATAAGGATGAAGATAAGGGTCAAGGGTACAATCATTAGATGATATGCCTCCTAATAAGCTAGAAAAAGGATTTCAAAAGCTGCATGTATTGCAAAGGATGTAAGAAGACTCCAGAAACAATAGTGGAAGTGAAGGAAAGAGGACATAGATGAAACACGAGCTAGGAGAGGGGAAAGGAAATTTGGTGTACTACCTGCGATGTAAACCTGAAAGTATGCTACAAACACGGTGATAAGACGCACATAGACATGGACATAACCCTCTTTTCTGGCATGACTTTTTGGTATTCATATTTTGGCAAGTCCATATTCGATTTATTCTTTGTAATATTAATATACTCATCTCCGACACACACAAAAGCCGACTTTGACATTTCAGTACTTCCTCGGAGAAGCAGAAGAAGACAACCTTTATAAACTCTCACATTAAAGTCTAATTATATCAATCCAACCTTTTCTTCCAAAATATCTTTAAATCCACCAAAGATATCCAAATAATGTGATGTAAAAGTGTTAAGAGCTATAATGTATGTTGGTCCGTTCCTATCAGCTCAAGTTTTTTGGAACATTGGTTAACTAAGTAACCAACATAGTATAAGAACTACTAGACCAAAACGTCTTGGGTTTGAATCCCCTCATCAGGGGCGTAGCTAGCTGGTTCCGAGGGGCCGCGGCTGCACCCCCCAGGAAGGGAGGGGTTGGAAGGGAGACACTTGGGAGGGGTTGGAAGGGAGCGTGACTTCAGAGAAATCCTTAAGTGGATTGGTGATTGCAGGAGCAAGGAGCAGAGCTGGGCTAGGCGTGCTAGATTGAGACTTGCTGCATCAGTTTGGCATGTCTGGCGGGAGAGGAACCGGCACATCTATGAGGGACTATCCACCCCACTGGTGGGCATACTTCATAACATTGAGTCGGATGTACTAGTAATGTCCCCCTGAGCCGGAATTGTATCTCTATGTTGTAACCTTATTGAGATGATGGAATAAAATTTACCCTTTTTCCAAAAAAAAAAAAAAAAAAATATATATATATATATATATATATATATATATATATATATATATATATATATATATATATAAGGACCAAGTTCACACAGAAGCAGAAGGGTAAGATACTGCATCCCCGGTGAAAATCGGGTGGAGGATGCAGTCTGCAGAGGCAGGAGGAGGGCCTGGTGCAGCACTTCTGCCAGGAGATTGGGCTGAGAAGGAGGGTGCTCAAGGTTTGGATGCACAATAACAAGCACAGCCTGGCCAAGAAGAACACTACACTTCACCTCCGCTCCACTGATGTTATATAGTTGCTTATGATTCTCCAAAGCGAGAGGTGGGCTCAGCTTGTTAGTAGCACTGCCCAGTTTGGTCATATTGTGTCCTAGGAGTTAATTTTTCTTGATCGCCTCAAACAATTGTTATCTACCATAAGACTACTCTTTCTTTCTCTTAACTTGTGTGCTGATTAATTGCTCCTTTCAATAGTAGTAGTAGGCCATTGAAGATTTAGATAGACTTCAAAATGTAGTTGAAGGAACGAGGCTTGGTGTTTCTCTTTTTGATGCTCTTATTACCAGTTCGTTTATGTTGGCTTCTTATATCATCATGTAACTTTCTGTGCACAATCAGTTGCAGTGTTCTAAAAATGCGCCTAGGCGGCCGCCTAGGCGCTAGGCAGCCGCCTCCCGCACCGAAAACTTCCAAATCGGCTCTCCTAGGCGTCTGTTCGGGTCGTTCGGCGCCTAGGCGGGCCTGTTCGGCACCTAGACGGACCTGTTCGGCCAAGTCGGCCCCTGCTTAGCCTGTTCGGCCAAGGCGAAAAATTCAAAATAAATTCAAAGTTTAAAATTTTAAATTTCAGAAATTTGAAGTTTGAAATTTGAAATTTCAGATTTGAAAATTCAAAAAAAAAAAATCAGATTTAAAAAAAAAATTCAAAAAAAAATCATTAAATTCAATAAAAATTCAAAAATAGTTCAAATTTCAAAAAAAAATTCAAAATATTTTCAAAATTTTCAAAAGTCAAAACCCAGAATTAAAAAAAAAATCATGTACGGCCGCCTAGACGCTAGGTGCCCCTTTGGCGCACCGAATCCGCATACCGAAATTTATAACACTAATTAGCTGTGCGCGTTACTTAAATGGTGGAAAATATCCATAAGTACTTATCTTTACTTTATGCTTTATTGCAAATATCATGGGTCGGGAGACCATAAGGCAGCCCAAGATCGGTCCAATCAAATCCGTGTTGGGCTAGCCAAGGCACGATCAAAGCCCGTAACCAGTCGGTCTACTCCCTACTCGGGTCGGGTTGGGTTCCAGTCCAGATACCTAGACCCGGGTCTGGCCCGAACTATTCTCCGAAGTGCCAGTTCCAGTCCACAGAGTCGTTCGTAATGAATGATTGTTTGGTGGCATATATTGAAATAGACGTATTGGATTTCGTTGACAACGAAGATATCATTTAATATTTACATAATATGAAGTGTCAAAGGATTTTATTGTCAAATAAAAGGATTATTTAGTGATTGTAATAGTTATGACATTTGATATTAATTTTTTTGGGATTATAAATTTATGTATTATTATTTATTATTATTTTAATAGTAAGTGTCACGCCCCTAGAAGAAAATCCTGGCTACACTACTGCCTCCCATTCATCAATAAAATTAGTTTGTATTGTCTAATTTTCCACGAGTGATCCTCATTCCACTTGAAATTAGATCAAGTGCACGTTCTAGGTTGATTCACGTCAAGTGTACTACTGGCTTGCATGTGACGGAGGTATTAAGAGCTTATAATGTGCAATGTTAGTCCTTTCCTATCAGCTCGAACTCTTTGGAACATTGGTTTACCAAAAAATCGAACACCAAAGGTAATAGCAAAAGCAGTTCTCGTGGGGTTTTTTTTTTAGATTAAGAATTCTAAGAGAAAAATAGAACATTCTAATATGATGCTTAAAAATCCAAGAATAGTTAAGGACATATGGATATTATAGTGTGAAATATCGTCTAATACCCATCTATTGGTTGTATTGTATTGATTGTCATGTCCCAATTTGATAGTGACCCCAACAGTACAAGGTGATTTTGGTCGATACACATTTTGATCGACATGCTATAATGTATCAATAAGATTCCTTATCGACATATTGCAAGTCTGCAACCATTATCATTTGTCAAAATTGTATATCTATAAATTTATAACATTCGTCCATCTTAATAATACTCCATTAAAAACTATATATTGCATGTGTAATTTATAAAAGCAAGTAAATAAACAATAGTATTCATTGCGGTTGAACGATTCATCGATTTTTAAATAGGATTCTATTCAACTTCAAAGTTAATGAGAAACAACACATACTACATAAAATTATGCCCAATTGTTTAAGTCCTTGCAAGTGCACCAATACTCTAGTGTTGTGAGGGTTGAGCGTTAAATGTTAATATTTCCCAACATGCCCCTGCAGGTTGATGCCCATTTTATGGCCTGATACTAGATTCTTGTAGAGGTATAAGTTTATAGAAAATCCATTTAAAATGCACGTTAGGGAGATTTGCACCTAGGTTGCTCCGATTCCATGTTAAAGTGCCCGTCGCTGCACCCAAATTCCAGATTTTTGGTATAGTGACAGTGTCTTTAACAATTTCAAATATTTCTCATGTTTAAAGTTTTTTGGCTTTTTGAGAAGAACTTTGAAACTCGGTACCAAAACCACTTGTATTAATAGTCATAAGAAGGTATGAAATGGTTCCGATAAATAAACCTTGTTGCATACACAAGTGTATATGCATATGGAGGGTTTTGGAAGTGAAGAGTATGCTTATGTGTTGTGGGTCAAGCAGAGTGCTAAGTTCTCTTTTTCTGCTTGCATAAAGAAATTTTAGTAGTGTCAATTTAATTTCTGCCCAACATAGATGGTAAAGCTATTCGAGGATTTGCAGATTAATTTGTTTTCCCAAAATAGATGGTATCATGATAGTATGTACAAGAAGCCTAGATCAATAAAGACAGCTTCTCATGACAAAGTAAAAAAAAAATGCTGAATCCCAAGTGCAACCCCCCCCCCACAAAACCAAAAAAAAAAACCCAATCATCTTATAAAGAGTTTTTTCAATTCGTAGCCCAAATCTAATAGGTTGCACAATGTCAGATTAGGCAGAGCATAATGAAATGCTTTTTGAGATCAATCATGTGTCTTAGATTATCTTTATTTAAAAAAAAAAAAGGGATGTTTAGACATGTACCCATATTATTCTACTGCAATGATATGAGAATATGTAAACGAAGGTTCGAAATATCGATATCGTAATCACTTTCATATCCTTCCCATGAGTATCAGTATCAACATTTTCGGGATCGGAGTATTGGGTTTTTTGTTTCAGAAAGCCAAAAATGATAAAAAATGTATTTTAAAAATCTAGATTTTTTATACATTTAGACAGTTTTATATATTATATATTGTTTCTCGTTAGTTTAAATAGAACAATATTCCACTTGCAATATATACTATTGTTTATTTGCCTGCTTTTAGATATAATACAACTACAATAATTAGTTTTGAATGGAATAATATCGATATGGATGAATTTTGTGAACTTATATGTATACAATTTCGACAAATGGTAATGTTTACGGACAAATTGTAATGGTTACGTTCTATCGATAAGGAATCTTATCAACACACTATAACATTGTGAATGTTCGGCACAATTGAATTAATGTGTTGCATTATTTTTCTAGTCTTCTATTATTTTCTTTCAATTTATCAGTAGAGGCGAACTGATCGGGAAAGGGACCCCCAATGTCAGCATCAGTCAATATCATTAGCGAGGTAACGGATTGCTATCGGCCGATACTGTGAAAAACCATTTTTATTTTATTTATAAACTAATAAAGTATAACACATGAAAATACACGTACAAGTTTTGACCAGTTGGCATATAAATTCTAGTAACAAGTTCTAGATTCTACTACAACTTACCATGGTAATGAATCATCACATGAACATTATTTGCACATCTACACTTAGTATCATGGTTGAGAAATAACAAGCTAATAAAGAAAGAAAATTCACCTATTGGGAAGTGGAGCAATAAATGCTAATACTGAAGGAAGATGGTGAAAAACTCCTGCCATGAACTGTTCTCCTAATATTGACATTCCGTATTGACTTCCCACAGATCCCATAAAGACGTTCTCTCCATGCTCCCATAGACTTAGATGTACATGAGATCCAGAGCCAATATCATCTAAACAATACCTACGCAGACAGGAAGAAGGTAAACCACAATAACAACATTTAGTTCCATGTTTCTGTTAAAAAAAAATTAAAAACATTTAGTTCCACGCTTTTAAAGTGTACCATAAAATTATTTTTGAGAGGCTGCAGAGAGGTTGTGGAGATGGGAGAGGACAGACTTCTCCAATTATAGGATAAACATATGTATGCTGGTAAACAATTGTGGGTCATGTGTGTGTGCATGTGCGTGTATAAAATGGGATATACGCTGGCAGCCCATTAAAAGATATAAGTTCTCTCTTTGGTGATACCCAAGTGGAAAGCAAGTTAGAAAATGATGAAATAAGAGGTTGTCCACCCTTCCTACGTGTGACCACCGTGAGCTCACTAGGCTTAAAGCTGAGAGCTTGCCAGAAGCAGCAGGTCACTGTGAGCATGCCGGAGGTGGCCCCGTGAACTCACATGATCGAGTAGGCGGCCTTCGTCTGCTTGCAAGCATGGGTATAGCAGGCGGCCCTGAGCTCGTTGGCTCAAGCAGAAGCATGTTGTACTTCTGCTGTGTGGGTGACGTGGGGTCAATAGATTGTCATTTGCCACTCAGAGCCAGGTCTGAGAGTGTGTGTAAAGGGGGGCAAGACTTGAGCTCCTGTTAACATATGGTCCAATATGGCTTATGGGCCTAGGGCAACTCCTCCAGTCCTTGAATATATGCTCTTCATATCATGAATGGAAGTTAGGTTGGTATTTTTCCTAAGGGGTGTTTGGTTCGTGGATTTGGGGGCATGAAGCCCAAATCCAGATTTGGGACCGCTTCACATGTTTGGTTGGAGGATTTGCAGACAAAATTTACTGTAAAGTGACATTAACAGTCAATCTTGTCCGCCACAAATCATTTTTTTTTCTCCGAAGTGGAACATGGAAGTGGAAAATCCTCGTTCCCACTTCGCACGTTGGTTGGATTTCCCACTTCCTCTCTACTTTAACACTTTCCAAATCCTAATAACTACAAAAAGTTACACTTTCCACTCTACTTCAATAACCATCCAAACACCCTTTAGGATTTTCCACTTCTAACCTTGACTTCTTCGAATCACTCAAATGTAAGAAGAAAATTTTCACTTCGCTCCACTACACTGCAATACGTACGCAAAATGTCGATTTTCGGGTTTTCCACTTCGTCGAACCAAACAGACCCTAAAGGAACATGATATCAGAGCCTCATCATCTCCCTAGAGCTAACCTTATTAGGGTTCCCATACTATCATCCATTCTGATCATCGCTTCTCATTCCGACAACCTGCCACTAGAATTTGTCATGTTCATTGCCGTGCACATCGTGGCAACCACCGCCACGCTGATCCGCCGCCGTTCAGCTAGTCCTCGTCTGGCCAGCCTCGTCGGAGCTTTGTCGACTTCTCCAAACCGGCTACGACCACCACCGCTTCTTCACGGCGCCTCCACGAGTTGCTGGTTGCCATTTCAGCAGTCTTCCGAGATCCGATGATGTCGACAACACATTCCGACACGAATTTCACCTCTATCCTCCTATAATTTGAATATCTCTATTGCTCTACCGTAAGGCAAGTGTACTTCTTGTCCTTACTCTATGCTTGACTATGTCTTATATGTTCGTCTTGACCCTTACTTTCGTAAGATGATTACGTCACTATCTTCTATTTCTATCCCTCGGACACTAGAGGAGGCGTTTGTTATACCTACCTGTAGGGGTGAGCATTATTAGGTTTCAAACCGAAAACCGAACCGAACCGAATAAGCTATTAGGTTCGGTTCAAAAAGAAATCGGGTCGGGTTCGGTTTATAAAATCATGTTATTCGGTTTTCCGGTTCGGTTTTGGTTTTTGTAGTTCGGGTTCGGTTTAAAATCCAAACCGAATAAGAAAACCCTAATATACCAAATTACTAAAATATTCTCACACATAACCCTAGATATAAGATCTCTTTTTCTCTCTTTCTCATCTCAAACGCACACTTCTCTTCTGCAGCTTTGCTCTGCTTCCATTTTCTCAAATCCTCTCCCTCTCCGCTCTCCTTACTCCCGGAGAAACCCTAGCGCCGCCTCTCACCGCCGATTATCTCCTTCTCAGTCTCTCTTCACTCTCTCACGGTCACCTCCCTTCTACACTGTCTGCCACCGACTCACCGCCTCTCACCACCGTCTGTCGCCCCCTCTCTTCAACTTCACCGGTCGGTGATCAGCGGTCCACTACTCCACCTGGTGTCCACCATACTCGCAGATCTCCTCACTTGCAGATCTCCTCCACCTGACCGCCAGTCACCGCCTCCGACCCTCACCTCACTCTAGATCTCGATCTACTCTACCTCACGGTTGAAAACAAGGAGTTGGATTTAACATATCTCCTTCACTTGTAAGTATTCTTAATTTTTTTTTAATATTTTTTCTAATTATTATGTTCAAACCTCATATCTCATCCAAGGCTCTACATCCATCTCGGATTGTAGATCTCTTCTCACAGATCTCCTCCACCTTGTAAGTATATTAATTGTTTTTATTTTAATTTTTGTTATTTATCTAATTATTATGTTCAAATCTTAGACTCTTACAGTCTTACTGTTAGTATTGTGAGTGTAAGTTAGAGTTAATTTTAACGTTTTGATTTGTCATAACAGAGTTTTAATTTGCTATCAAATCAAATGTAGTAAATTTGGTCCAGCTTACAATGAAATATAAATGGTCTAGCGGAGGCTTAGAGAGTTTTAATTTAATTATGTTCAGAGGAGGCTTACAGAGTTTTAATTTTATTATGTTCAAATCTCAGACCCTTACTATCAAATATAAATGGTCCAGACCAGAGGAGGCTTACAATTATAAATTTGCTATCAAATATAGTAAATTTGGGGAAGCAAGTTAATTTTAACGTTTTGATTTCTCATAACAGAGTTTTAATAGGAAGTGAAATGTTTATTTTCTTGCAAATTCATAAAAGTTAAATCTACCTCAGTTGAGTTTAAGTCTTCTGTCCGTAGAAATTCTTGGCTTTTATTTCTTCAAGTTAGCTTCAAGTTAGTTTATGTTTTTGCTACTAAGAATTTATTTATTTTCCTTTGCTCGTATTATCAAATTCAGTGAGTTATACTCATACCAATCTCATTTGTTAATTATGCAGGTACTTTGCGATTGGATTCTTGGCTTGGATTTATCTTTAATTGCTGTAAGAATCTCTCTCTCTCTGTCTAGTGTCTGGGAATTGGAATGGAATATGTGTGTGCAGGAAATATATGGCTGTGGCTAGAATTTGGAATGAAATGTGTGTGTGCAAGGCCAGTTTGCATAAATGTTGTATTGCGCAATGGCCAGTTTGCCAAAAGCATTATAATCTGGCATTGTTTGATTTTTGTTGATTGATCTGTTTTTTGTTTACAAATAAAATCTGAAATGGATATATGCCACATATTTTGTTTGCAGGGCCAGTTTGCGTAAATGTTGTATTGTGGAATGGTAGTTTGCCAAAAGCCTTGAATTGTTGATTGATTGACTTTTTTTGATGATTGATTTGGTTTTTTTTTACTTACAAGTAAAATCTACAATTGATCTATGCCTGCATATTGTGTTTACAAGTAAAATATGCAATGGATATATGCCTACATGATTGATTGGTTTTTTGTTAGATTTTTTGTTTACAAGTAAAATTTTAGATTGATAAGAACAGAAAATTACTAGTTAAAAAATTGATTTCTTGTTTACAAAAACTTTATCTTATATGATATTTACAAATTACGCTTAATTGCACTTTGCTACCCTCAACTATTCCGCTTTTTCAACTTGATACCCTAAACTTTTTTTTGTAACAAGTTGATACCTCAACTATTATTTTTTTTCAACTTGATACCTAATTTTTCAAAAAACCCCAAAATGCCCTTATCCCTTCCCTCTTCCCTTCTCCCCTCCCCCACTCCGGCCACCCACACCCTCCCGCTCCGCCTCCCCTCCGGCCACCCCCTCTCCCACGTTCGGCCAACCCCCCCTCCCGCTTCCGGCGCCACCACCGCGGCAGCGGCTGCTGCTGCTGCGGCGGCTGCTGCTGCTGCGACGGCTGCTGCTGCTGCGGCAGCTACTGCTGTTGCGGCGGCGGTGGGGGTAGGGGGGTTGGCCGGACGCGGGAGAGGGGGGTGGCCGGAGGGGAGGCGGAGCGGGAGGGAGGGGGTAGCCGGAGTGGGGGAGGGGGGTTGGGGGGAGGGGGGGTAATTTTAAGGTTTGAGCAGGGGTATTTTCGTCCCAAAAAAATTTTGGGTATCAACTTGTTACGAAAAAAAGTTTAGGATATCAAGTTGAAAAAGCGGAATAGTTAAGGGTAGCAAAGTGCAATTAAGCCTACAAATTAATAGGTCATTTATTGCGTCAAATAATTCAAGTTCATGGTATCAACATCATACTCGTGCAATGTGCGTTTTCTTATCTTTATTTTGATTTTGAGAATTTGCTTCAGAATTGAAATGTTTTTTTTTTGTTTTTATGTTTATTTTAGATTTCAAATGAAGCGGAGCCTATTGACCTTAAGGTCGGAGTTATGGGTGGAACAAGTTCCCATGCCACAAATGACCCTGTTACAACTAATCCTAGACTCAAGGTCAAAAATAAGTGTATTGGTAAACGAAGAGCTCCTTATTGGAGTGACTTTAAAGAATTTCTTGAGAATGGTCACTCAAAGACGGAATGTAATTCTGTGAAAAAGAATACTATTGTCACCCCGTAATTAATGGACCACCTCAATTAGAAATCATTGGCTTATATGCCCTCTCAATCTGAAGCACAAAGGCCCTTCTCAATCAATATTGAATATGCAATGCGTTGGAAAGGACAAGCAAACTCTCACTAGTTGGCAATTTAATCAAGAACATACAAGGAAGGCCTTGGCTTATATGTTAATTGTCGATGAACTTCCTTTTCGGTTTGTTGAGGGTGAGGCTTCAAACGCTTTGTTTCTAGTGCATGTCCTATGTTTGGTGTACCGTCGAGATCCCGGGTGCGTACGCACGCATGTACTTTAACCGTGCGCGAGCGCACATACACACGCACACGCGAACTATGTCGTTGGACCGTAGCACAAGATTGTTACAATCTTTACACAAATGAGAGGTCTAAATTGAAGACTTATTTCAATGAGTCAAATCAAAGGTTTTTTCTTACGACGAATACATGAACGTCTATTCAAAAGATAAACTATATGTGCCTTACGACACATTATATTAATGATGAATGGAAACTAAAGAAAAATATTATCAACTTTTGTCCAATTTCTAGTCACAAAGGCGAAGCTTTTGGTAGGGACGTGGAGTCATGTTTGATTGAGTGGGGCATTGACAAGACTTTTACAATTACCGTTGATAATGCTAGCTCTAGTGACGTTGCCATTACTTATTTAAGCAAAAAGTTTGTGCAACGAGGAAATAGCATTCTTCAATGCAAGTATTTGCACATGCGTTGCATTGCACATATTATCAACCTTGTTGTGGTAGACGGGTTGAAAATGATGTCTCCTTCGCTTGCTCGTGTTCGAAGGGCGGTTAGTTATGTGAGACAATCTCCTTCTCGGATCCAAAAGTTCAAAGATTGTGCTCAAATTAAAAAAATAGAAAGTAAAAAATTATTTTGTCTTGATGTGAGCACTCGTTGGAATTCAACATATTTGATGTTGGACATGGCTCAAAGGTTTCAAAGGACCTTTGAGAGATTCCAAGACGAAGATCTTTTATTCAAGAGGGAACTTGAGGGTGAGAATTTGTTTCCAAACGAAGAGGATTGGATGAATGCTAGAAGGTTGTGTACGTTTTTAGAGCATTTCTATAAATTCACTTTATGTTTATCTGGCTCTTTGTATGTCACTTATAACAAAAATTTTGAAGAAATTGTATCTATTGACTTCCTCTTGAAGAATGCTAAGAGTAACGATGACTTCGAGTTGTCTACGATGGCAGATAAGATGGGAGAAAAATATGACAAGTATTGGGGGGACGTCGAGAAGATGAATAGGGTTGTCTTCGTTGCACCATTTTTTGATCTACGACAAAAGTTTGCATATGTGGAATGGTGGCTATACCAACTCTATGGTAAGTCAAACGGTGATACCATGATAGAGAAGGTAAAAATGGTTGTTTACTCCATGTTTGAAGACTACAAGAAGTTGTATGCACCGATAGTTGCTTCTACAACTAATGAAATGACCGAATCTCCTATCATCCAAGAGCGTCCAATATTTAACTTGAAAAATATGATGACAGCTCAATATAAAAATCACAAAATGAAAACCGGTAGTTGCGATAACAAATCTGAGTTGGATCGTTACCTTGTCGAGCCCACCGAAGCCGATGAAGATGAGAATCCCAATTTTGATCTTTTGGCTTGGTGGAAGATCAATTCTCTTCGTTTTTCTATTCTTTCAAGAATGGTTCGTGATGTCTTGGCTGTCCCAATATCTACGGTGGCTTCAAAGAGTGCATTTATTACCGGTGGCCGGGTGCTTGATGTATTTAGGAGCTCTTTGACACCCAAAATTGCTCAAGGTCTTATTTGTTCTCAAGATTGGTTTAGGACTGGTTTCGATCGATCTATTGTTACTAATCTTGAAGAAAACTTGGAATCCCTTGATAAACTTGAAAGAGGTATAATTTTAGTTAATATATTTTATCGCATTATGTTGCTTTTAAGTTTTACTTCATTATTTGTATTTACTGTTTGTTCTCTTGTGTTATCTTTTTATACTTGTATAGATTTAAGTCAATTGACTACGAGAGGCTCAACCTCGAGTGATGTTTGAAGATTTGGTTTATGGATCGACTGGCTTGGATTATGTAATTATTAAACAATTAATCACTACACTGTGCAGTTTGTGCACTCTATATTCTGTACTGTGTTCTGTGCAGTGTACACTGCAGAATTCATTTTGGGATTTTGGATTCTCTTGACCTATTGTTTCAGTTTGGATTAAGGTTGGATTGTAACTGTTAAATTATTAATTGTTGTACTTGTGTATTACGTTTACATTTACTTGTTTTATTTCGTTATAAGTTACAAACAAATATGTAAAGGAAGTGGCGATGATGATTTGGCAATAAACGTCATACAGATACTACAATGTATCTATTTATGATGCAAAAATTGCCATGCTGAGCTTTCAAAGTTCAAATCCACTTGCCTATCTTTGCAGATTTTGAACATGCACATTTTGAACATCAGACAGATGGAAATCCATTGAAAGGTGATAAAGGTTTATGTTCTTCATTTGATGTCTGTCATTTACTTGTTTTATTTCATTATAAGTTGCTAACAAATATGTGAAGAAAGTGGCAATGATGATATGGCAATAAACATTAGACAGATACTATAATGCATCTATTTATGATGCACAAATTGTCAATCTGAGCCGTCTTCAAATCTACTTGCCTATTATGTTGGATTCCAGGAACTCAAGAAAATGGGGTTGAGGTGAAATTGCAAAGGAATGATGACAAACATCTTAATTGAGGTGACAAAGTTCACTACTTACTGATTCTGTAAACCTGGGATTTCACTTGTCCCTCTTTCAAATGTCAAACTCTTTCAAATCCACTTGCCTATTATGTTGGATTCCAGGTACAGAGTTCTGATACAAGAAGGATAAGTTGTCCCTCTTTCAAATGCATTCTATAGTAATTTCTTTAATGCCTCTTGGATTATTCCAGTCTTGTCCTGTTAGTGTTACATATACAATGTGGATTTCATGTGTTTGTGACTTAAACTAGGAGTTTTTTTTAATGTGGTTTCATCTCTTACAGGTTCCCTCATTTTGGGTATTTGGGAATTAAGACTGCTCCAACAATTACTTGTGAAGCTAGCAAGGCTGTTCTGATTTCATGATAAATTTTATGTATGTTGTATCATTTGTGTATTTAACTACTACAACAAATTTTGTATTGCTGCAATATTTTTTTGCGAGATCATCTGTGGGTAAAATTCTGATGGCTTAAGAGATGTATTGCTGCAATTATTGGTTATCATTTGTGTATGTAACTATGAGCAATGTGACTTAACTAGGGCTTGATTTACATGTATATTTATTTGTCAAAGTTAACTGTACTTGTGTGTGTACTGCCTGTGTGTACTGTCATATATCAAGCAGTTTTTTGGGTGCAATTTTGGATATTTTGTGTTAAATTTTTTTATTTAAAGCCCATAAACCGAACTTTGGGCTCGGTCCAGCTGTGTTTGTGTTTGTATTGTTGTATATAATTGTAACTTTGGAAGCAATGTTTAATTTATTGGGTGAAATTTTCGATATTTTGCGTTAATTTTTTTTAGAGCCCACAAACCAAACTTTTGGCCTGGCCCAATATTAAAACTGGCCCAACCGAATAAACCGAATAAACCGAACCAATTATTTCGGTTCGGTTTAAATCGGTTCTCTCTCTATTCGGTTCGGTTTCGGTTTTCTTTTATTTTGAATCGGTTAATTCGGTTTATGAAATTTCGGTTCGGTTGAAACATATTAGACCGAATACTCACCCCTACCTACCTGGAAACAAGTCATTATGGAGGAGATTGATGCCTTATCATATAGTGATACCTACGAGCTTGTTCAGGTGCATGATGATTGTGATGTTGTCGCTTGTCGATGAGTATTCACTATAATGGTTATATTGACTGCTATAAGGTGAAACTTGTGGCGAAGGGGTTTACTCAGACTTATGGAGTTGACTACTTCGAGACTCTCTCCTGTTGCTCGTCTCAGTTCTATTCGGGTTATTTTCTCTCTTGTGGTCAATTGTGATTGGTCGATATTTCAACTGAATGTGAAAGATGCATTTTTGTATGGCGATCTTACTGAGAAGCCTATATAGAACAACCTCTTGGATTCGTTGCCCGGAGGGAGAATGTTGTATACAAAGTCGAGAAGGTATCTATGGACTCAAAATGAGCCCCGTGTTTGGTTTGAAGCTTTTAGCCAAGTTGTCTATACAATTGGGTTCATGTGCAGTGACAGACAATTCAGTATTTATCCAGAACACTCAAACTGAGATACTCATGCTTATGGTATATATTGATGACATTCTACTACCGGGTTCTGACCTCACAAGCATTGAGGAGACCAAGATCCATCTTTACAAGCATTTTGTTACTAAAGACATAGGTCAGGAGAGGAGGTACTTTCTTGGAATTAAGAGAGAGCCACGAGCCTATAAAGAATAGTTCTCTCCCAACCGAAATATGCTATAGACCTGTTGCAGGAGACTAAACTACTCAGTTCTAAATTAGTTGATACTCCTAGGTCAACCGAGGAGTACTTTCTTGGGATTGAGATAGCCACGAGCCCACAAGGAATACTTCTCTCTCAATGGAAATATGCTACATACTTATCATACGAGACTAGCCTACTCAGTTCTAAACCAGTTGATACTCCTATGGACTCAATCTAAACTTGTGGCCCGAGAATGACGAGGATATTAAGGACAAGTGTCAATATAGAAGACTTGTTGGAAAACTGATATATTTGACGACGACTCATACAGACATATCCTTTGCGGTAGGCCTGATTAGTCAGTTCATGGAGCATCCCAGGCAATACCACTAGGATGCTTCTCTAAAAATCTTGAGATATGTGAAAGTATTTCCAACCTCCAGGGAAAGGGACCTCTATATAAACAACATGGGCATCTAAAGATTGAGCCACACTCAAATGCCGACTATGTTTGGGTAAAGAGTGCCAGATGTTCTACTTTTGGATACTGTAGTTATGTTGGGGGTAATCTCCTCACATGTCGCAGCAAGAAACAAATAGTTGGTCCAGATCTAGCGCAGAGGTCGAGTACAAAGCGATGGCTCATACCATTGTGAGATGATATGGCTTAAAACACTATTGGTTGACCTTGGTGTCCTGTATACCGATCCACTTTATATCCATTGTGATAACCAAAGTCACCATCTTTATAGCCAGCAATCCGGTCTTCCATGAGAGGACAATGCATATTGAGGTGGACTGTCATTTTGTTCGCGATGCAGAGATTGGTATTTGGTTAGCACACCATTCACTCGATCTAAAGACCACATTGTTGTTCTATTCACCAATTCACTGTCTATATCAAGTTTTATCTTTCTTTGTAACCAGGTAGGCATGCATGATTGATATATATTCCAGCTTGAAGAGGGGTGTTAACATATTATCATGTGTAGCATATGTCCAATATGACTAATGGGCCTAGGGCAACTCCTCTAGTCCTTATATAAACTCTCCATATCATGAATGAAAGTTTACGTTGGTATTTTTCCCAAAAGAACAACATTATCATAAAAGTTTAGGGGTAATGTAGCTTCGTCCCTGTTGCCACTAGTAAAAAATAGTGCATATAGGCTAGCAGCCATTTCACAAAATGAGCTACCAACCATGTAGTAGACAGCAAGAAAAAGCACCCCTCCCGCCACATGACATGTAGTAAAAAGAAACCAGTGGTTGCCATCTTTTTTTGAAAAGTCAAGTCACTCGCCTTTCTTAAAACAAGTGCACCACTTATTTGTTGGGTGCCATGTCGCAGTAAATGAACTTCCTAGCTGGATGGAAGAAAACGATTCAAATAGCCAACCCCAAAAAACTTAGATAAAGGCTTTCTTGTCGTCGTCGTCGTTGTTGTTCTTGTTATTTCTGCTCTTGTATTATGTGGGTATAAGTAAAATCAGAATTAAATTTTGATTCCTTATTCCTCATCTACATACAAAATTGTATCTAGGCTCTAGCTAGTATCCAGTGTCACTGTCGTTGTCCAATAATAACAGTAAGTTTGATATGAGATATACATAGATTGGAGCATAAACTTACTTTGGAACGAAAGTTGCTAGTAATCCGTGCTTTCTTGCAACACTCCTTATGACCTCGTGCGCAAAGATCAAATTATCAGCAGCAAGAGTGCAATTTGTATGCGCCAATGCAATCTCAAACTGTCCTTTCCCAGATTCTGCATGTAACTGCCATGACAAAAATATGTTAAATGACTATAGGAAAACAACCAGTGTATTCCGCATGACCAAGCTACACCTCTACTAATTTACTGTAAAGTCTTTAGTGTAGATGCTACCATAATTGCACCAGTTAGGAAGAGTGATGAAATATTAGTTAAAAGAACTACTAGAACTATGAGTAGGCTTAAATGAACTAGAACTGAGGCTGTAAAGAAGGATATCGTTTTTGTTAACGTTACATAGGAAATGGCTCTTAAGAGAGCTCAATGGAATAAAATGATCATATAGTCTATCCCAAAAGTTTGGGATAAATATATTGTTGTTGTTGTTATCTAGTTTGGATCATAGTTACCTGGAACTACGTCCTGGGTCATGGCACGGGTTCAGGAACGGAGTATGCTACTTGTCTTTATTTTCGGTATAAAGGGGGCATGATGAGTTGGTTCGTCAATTCGGTTCGTAGTATGCTTTAAAATCCTAATTTGGACAATCTAGTTAGTTGTTCAAATTTGACAAGATAATTGTTGTATACGGAAAGAAAACCTTATATAGAACATAAGAAAATTCAAATTAATTAGTTCAATTGATTCAATAAGATGTAAAACTTGACTTTTCTTATTCATACATCAATCTTGAACATTGCATTCAGAATAAAATGATAGAATGGTGCCAAATCAAAACATGTAAATAAGCCATAAAATAAAATGGCAAATTACTTAAACCCATCATAGAAAATAACAAAAGCATCACAAAATCTCATAAGCTCATTATGTTCTTTGCATGAACAACTTGCAAAAAGGAGTGGTGGCTCGTAAACAATGAATAAACAAAAAAGTTATTCGAACTACAAAGTCAAATTTCATGAGAAATGTGTAGCTACAGAACCCCCAGTTGACAAGGAATCTCAAGTTTTGCAAAAGAGATTTTATAGCAAAATTTTAGATATTGAGTTAGATCGCCAAATTTAGCAATCCGGATCGAGTACCATAGCAATCTGGATCGGAAATGTACCCTAAACTGGAACACCCAGTATCTGATACGGGCTCGTATCCGGTACAGGTTCGATGGGGTTAATTATGGTTTGGATGTTCCTGCTTGGATGCTATTTGCATGATTAAGCTTAATCCTATCCGACTAACAATTCAGGAGAAGCCAAACATCACGAATGTTGTTCCTGGCAGAGGCAGGGTTTTTTGACATATGAACCCTTTAAATGATTTTCTTTTTTTCCCATGAACCCTATAAGGCTATATCTAATTTGACAGCAGTGCATAGTTATCATTTTGAATATTTTCCCCAAGTGCAGCCATTTACAGAATCCCTCCATGCATCTTACATAGTGGGATGTTATGATTATTCTTGTACATAAAGCCAAAAATCTTGTACCCATCCCTCTATAACTCATGATTATTCATAGGATACTTTATTTTTACACTGTATATAGTGGAATTTTATAATATTCACAGGATACTTTATTTTTACACTTTACTAGTTTTTTGTTTGTACATAAACTCTGGTCTATGAAGAGTAAAAATAAATCATCATGGCATTCATGAATAGTAACAAGAGTTATGTACAAAAAGCCTTTTTTCTCAGCATGATTGAAAATAAGATTCTCAATAACTATTCCTAATCAAGACTCAGTGTGGCCTATTGCACGCCCTATCATTAAGTATGTTTAGTTTATGAGTGAACATAAATCAAATATGTTACCTGCTCAACCGAAATGCACAGAGACTGAAGGGCAGAATTCACTTCTTGCAAAATAGGGGACACTGAGTCAAATCCTGAAGTGGAGCAGTAGGGAGTTGAATCAAAAGGGACCCATTGTTCTTTCCCTTCTCTGAAAATGGTAATCAAATTAAGTCCTAAATCAAAAATAGGTACGTCAGCAAAAGAGGGAAGAATGTAGCCTTTACATAGAGATACCTCACAACATTTTTGAGGAGGTAAAATTCCATTTCAAAGCCTGCATTTGCTACCTGCATGTTAAACCCAAGCATATCAGCAAACAACATGAATGGCATGTCATGTATATAAGTTAAGAAGGATACCAGGTTAAATTCATCTTTCAATATTTTTGTGACTTTCTTCAAGGTGTTTCTCGGACAATATTCCCAAGCTTCACCAGGTCGTATGTGCATATCAGCCAATACCATTTCCTCTTGTCTTGCCCTATTAAAAGAAAATCTTAGGTCCAGACTGCATGCCACTTAAGATCTCATGCTTTAGAATGTTCATAAAATTCATATTCAAACACAGAAGCTTTATAATAGCTTAAACCGGTGTATCTTCTGTTAAATAACTCCACTGTAAAATGAATCAGATATCTAGGTACTTAAAAGATATTATCAATATCTACGTAAATAAATGTGGTTTTCTAATTTGTGAGCAATAAAAGATGGTAAATCACAGACACACATGGAAGCGCGTGGATCAAGGACAAATATTGGTTTTGGTTGTGTAAAGAATTTTACAAGAAATTTTACACACTGTCCCTTGTTAAATAAAATAAGAAAAGATGTGAGAGAATTTGTTTCAGAATGGTAACACATATTTATCAAACATAAAACTAACAAGTTAGGCTAGTTAGGTTTGTCCATCCGCTGTTGGTCTTGAAAATCATTTCCAAGGCGAAAGAAACTAGTATTTCATACCATGGAAGCCTACACTTCGTTGACAATTCAGGTATTAGTCTGATTTCACCCACACCAGTAAGGTTCGTTCCGTCTGCTGGACCATCAGTAAATGAACTCATCCCCATTGAAGCAAAAGTTAGACCGACACCCGTTTCCTTCACAACTTGATAGAACCGCTTTGCCGGAATAACCTGAATAAGAAAATAGTTCCAAAATTTAGTTAATAGGATCCAGAAAGAATTTTAAAGCATCATGGTTAAAGAAACATAAAAAATTAATAATGAGATAATTATAATGCCAATTTATATATAACATGGTTAATGATCTTGCAGAATCTCAGTTATAAGTGCAGTTTAAGGTATGTGAGTCATCTAGTCGACATTAACTGTAAATAAATGACGACAATTAGATTACCCTTCCACCTTTCTTTTGTCATTGTTTACAAATAGAGGCATGTATAGCTAATTCTAAGATGTTGTACTCAGGTGTATCCCAACCAATATACTGACGGAATTGTTGTTAAATGAAGAAGCATGATCATATAATGTGATATCACATAATAGTTTGCTCTCCATAACGTCAGCCTTTCGGGGAGCTAAGTGAGGATGCGTTGCAAGGAGCTAACTGCTAGAAATAGTTTTCTTTGATCACTACTACCAATTTCTTCCCACGAAACACTAACGCAAAAGATATCAGTAATTTTTAGGATATTGTTCCATAAATGTAAGTAAAGCCCACAGTTTTCTGAGGAGAACATACCCGGCATCGGTGTTGACCAGAAGCATCAACCCATATAATACGAACAAATACAACATCCTCTTGAGATTTATAACTCAGGTAATTGTCGCTAAGAGTTATGGGATGTCTGCAATCTACAGATCCAACAATAGCATGCAGGTCGTAAAGTTCCAAAGCATTTCGTCTAAAAATGTCCTCAATTGCTTCCAAAGCATCAGGAATTGTGATATCACCATCCTCACATGCATTTGATAGAACACTGAATACAACTTGGCGTGCTCTCTTTGCACCTATACACAATCAAAAAGTTGAATAATAAGATTGGCAGTAAAAACAACTTGGTAGGCACAAGCAGCCTAAGTTAGGTGGATAATTTGACAGCATTTGGCCAATTTTTCTATTAACATATACCTTAATAACCATTATTGATGGAAGTTTCATGTAGTAGTACAAGTAAATAAACTGTTAGAACCCAAACAATTGCTAATCTATACTACTATATAATGAGAAAAGTAGGCTTCACGTGGAAGTTTTTGTTCCAAAAATATCCTCATCTATATTTACTTATTAAAATTGTTCAATATGGATAGTTATGTAATTACCTATAGAAGAAGAAGAAGAAAAAAATTATTTGTTTTTCCCAAGTATTTCAAAATACGTGCAAGGCACGTGCCTACATACTCAGATTTTCGAAAAACGTTTCTCTTGGATGTTGGTTGTGATTACTCGATTGAATGTTTTTCAACATATGTTGCATGAAATAATAGTTCCATACAGGTAAAATCCGTAGATGTTTTGAGAATACTGACGGTTTTACTCTGTTTTGTAGGAATGACAAAAAAAAGTAATCTTGCCGCAACAAACAACACTGCGATTAGTTCGGCTAGTTCGGAGGGTGCTGGCCCTAGCGAGACCACGATGGAAAGACTGACGTGCCTGATGGAGGTGCAGCAGCAACAGCTTCAGGCGCAGATCCAAGCCCAAATTGGTGCGTGCAAGAGAAGCAAATGGATGCCATGACACGGATCGTGAGCGCTATGGCGGCCAACGCAACGATCGTGGCATCTGAAGAGAGGGAAGAAGTTCAGGAAGAAGTCCAACCACCAATAGTGAATTCTTCTTCCATGTTTAAGGCGACAGAGTTCCGTAAGATGAACCCGCCTAAGTTCAACGGTCGAGCAGAACCCGACGTGATCATGGGATGGCTTGCCGAGATCGAGGGCTTGTTCGATTTTCTCAGTATCAAAGGGTCCAAGAGAGTGGGCATGTGCGGCGTTGCAGCTACAATTGAGGGCCTACAACTGGTGGGGAGCAAAGAAACATGATATCTACGAAGCATATTCCAATATTAAGTGTTCCTGGAAAATGTTCAAGGGGACTTTTCTTGAGCAGTATGTTCCTCGCGTCGTCCGTCGACAGAAAGAAGACGAATTCATGATATTGAAACAGGAAAACAAGTCAGTCGATGATTACGACTCGAACTTCTGAAGGCTCGCAAAATTTTTCGGAGCCTTCATGTCCAACAAAGAAGCTTGGTGCAAATGTTTCCAACAGGACCTGAATGACGAACTGCGTAGGGACGTCATGAATCAAAGGTACCAAACCTACCGCGAGTCATATGATGCCGCTCTCGATATTGAGCGTATCTTTGGCCGTATGTCACAGCGGACAGTGCCAGTCGTCCGCAACAATTTCAATAAACGTCCTAACGACGCTAAAGGATCTGGAGTGCAAAAGCGTCCAAACACGTTTGAGAAAAGGGATCCCTATCCCGAATTACGTTGCACTAAATGTGATAAGAATGGGCACAAGGGAGCCGACTGCTGTACTATAGAATGCTTCAAGTGTGGTCAGTTAGGCCACAAGACTAGCGATTGTCCAACGGGGAGGCCAAATCATTATCCTCCAAGAAACGTTCCGAATCAATATCCTCCGAGGAACTTTCATAACCAGAATAGAGCACCTCCACTAGAAGACGCAAATGCGGTGCCACTGAACCCGCAGAATCCACGTCGGGGGCGCAAGGCAGAGTCTATGCATTGACTCGAGATGAAGCGTTCACGTCCGACACTGTTGTAACAGGTATGTAGAGTTGAAAATAATAGGACAATTTTATTAATAATGGGAGACAACATATATATAGGAGAGGCTATCCCCTCTCCTATTGTTCTAAGCAATGTGGGACTAAAGCCCACTAACTAATAGTTCTAATATAATACTTAATATCCTCCCTCAAGCTAGAGCATATATGTCAATCATGCCCAGCTTGTTACATAAAAATTGAATCCGAGGACCCAAAAGTGGCTTTGTGAAGATATCAGTTATCTGGTCGTCGGTCCTCACATGTTGAAATTTTATCACTCCTTTTGTATACTCATCACGAACAAAGTGGATATCAAGTTCAATATGCTTCGTCCGTTCATAAAGTACTGGATTGGTGGCAATATGAATAGCAGATTGGTTATCACACCATAGATCTGCCGCTTGAGATCCTGCGTCTTCTTCCAGTTCTTGTAAGAGATGCTTCATATATAATATCTCTGATGTGCCATGAGCAATAGCTCGATATTCTGCTTCTGAGCTTGAGCGTGCTATCACACTTTGTTTCTTGCTCTTCTATGACACTAGATTTCCGTCAATAAATACTGAATAGCCAGATGTAGATCGTCTATCTATCAGACTTGCTCTCCAGTCAGCATCAGTAAAGCACTCAATATGAGTGTATCCATTATTCTTCATTCGAATTCCTTTTTCTGGATTCTTAACTAGATAACACAGGATTCTGAAAACTGTCTGCCAGTATGGACTCTTTGAGAAGCCATAAATCTACTTGCAACACTCACTGCGAAAGAAATGTCCGGACAAATCATGGCCGTCAAGTAGTTGAGTTTTCCAACTACTCAACGATACTGATCTGGATTGGTCATCAGAACCCCTTCGTCTGGAAGTAACTTTGCCCCTGGATCTATAGGTGAGGTTGTTCCATTGGCTTGCATCATGCATGCATCATTTAGTATGTCCAGCACATACTTTCTCTGGGACATTACAATGTCCCGCTTACTCCGTGTGATCTTAATACCCAAGAAATAGTTCAAGTATCCCATATCTTTGGTTTGAATTTGTGCTCCCAGAAACTTCTTGAGGCCTGCACTACCCTACTGTCGTCTCCTGCAATTACAATGTCATCAACATAAACACCAAGTAATATCCTTCCAGCTGATATCTGTCGGTAGAATACAGAATGATCCTTCTTTGATTGACACAGACCAAACTGAGCAACCACATGTGTAAATCAACCAAACCAAGCACGAGATGATTGTTTCAGACTATAGAGGGCCTTCCTCAGATGACACTTTACCCCCCCTTGCAATGGACCCGGGAGGTTGCATCACATATACCTCTTCATCAAGATCCCCGTGGAGGAAAGCATTTTTGATATCCAGTTGAAACAACGGCCAGTCATAGCAAACAACCAAGGCCATGAGGACACGAACAGACGTCATTTTAGCAACGGGAGAGAAGGTCTAGAAGTAATCCTCACCATAGGTTTGAGAATATCATTTGGCTACCAGACGAGCCTTTAGGCGACCAAGAGAGTCATCTAGTTTCACCTTGATCGTGAATACCCATTTACAACCTACTGCCTGTTTACCGGTGGGTAAATTGACCAAATCCTAAGTGTGGTTTTTTCGGAGAGCTTTTATCTTCTCGTTCATAGCAGCACGCCAACCGGAATGTTTGAGACCCTCCTCAGCGGTCTTGGAAATCTGAATCCCATTAATAGTAGCCACCATAGACAGAGTGTGACTAGTAAGCCCTTTGTAACTGTCAACAAGGGATGATCACGACAGGCACGACGAGGACGATCTGGAGGCGGAATAGCCGGAGCTGCTGGCGGAACCGGTGGAGCTGCTGGTGGAACAGGTGGAGGCAACTCATTGGAGCCAGAGGAGGATGATTCTGTGGGCATCAATGGCGATGTTTGTGTGGGTGATGTCGGCTTTGACTGAATCAGTATATGCGGACCATCGGCCTGGAAAACTAGCTCGGTAAGGGAGGGGAGGGCACCCGTACAGGGGGGCTCTTGTGATTGATCAGGAAATAACAAAAAAATCCTCTTCTAGATAGACTAGGGAAGCCGGACCCGTTGATTGTGGGAGTGGAGGAAATTTGGTTTCGACAAAGGTAACATCCCGAGTGAAAAAAATATCACTTCAGGACGGGAGAATAACACCAATACCCTTTCTGATTTTTAGGATACCCAAGAAAAATACATTGTATTGCCTTAGGATCTAATTTAGAAAGAGTTGGTCTGGTATCCCGAACATAGCATAAGCAGCCAAAGATTCTGAGAGGCAAAGGAAATGGCTCTCGTCCGGAAAAGCCGAGAGAAGGGAGTGCTACCATTGAAAACTGACGATGGCATGCGGTTAATAAGGTAACAAGCAGTAAGAACCGCATCCGACTAAAATCTCTTGGAAATACGTGCTTGAAACATAAGAGTACGTGTTGTTTCCAAGAGATGACGATTCTTGCGCTCGGCCACACCATTCTATTATGGTGTGTACGCATAAGAAGTTTGGTGGATTATGCCATTGCGGGCCAAATAACTATTAAGATCACGAGATAAATACTCATAGCCATTGTCACTTCGAAATTTTTCTAATTGGAACACAAATTGTGTTTTTATTTCGGCATAAAAATTATACCAAATGTTAAACAATTCAGAACAATTTTTCATCAGATAAACAAAAATGACACGTGAGTAATCATCAACAAATGTAACAAAGTACTTAAAACTCATTATTGATTCAACCGGACAAGGTCCCCATACATCATAATATACCAACTCGAAAGGAGCGGAAGCAATTTTATTTTGACTCACCAGATAGGGAACCCGGTAATGCTTAGCCAAACTACACGGCTCACAATGAAAGGAAGTAGGGGTATCTAAAGAAGGGTACATTTTCTGGAGAGCTTGGGTTGATAGATGGCCTAACTGACAATGTAACTCAAAAGGATCGAATTTTATGCCGGCACAGACAACAGAAGAAGGTACGTCAAACAGGTACAAGCCTCCAGCCACATGCCCCTTACCGATAGTCTTTCCAGTTTTCAGATCCTGAAAAACACAACTATCAAGAAAAAATGTTACCGAACAATGCAATTCATGAGTAATTTGACTAATTGAAATTAAACTGAACGAGTTTCCAGGTGTAAGCAACACAGAATTGAGCGACAGTCCGGGAGAAAGACTGGCACTTCCACGTCCTCGGACTGTCAATGAACCTCCATTGGCAACAGTAATGCTAGAAAGACGACGGACAGGGACATAATTATGTATCATACCTGCGTCACCAGTCATGTGAGCAGACGCATCAGAGTCAATGACCCACTGCTTGGGCTTTACTATGCATGCTGCTGAGTATCCGACTGTGGAGCCAGACGTAGAAGCTTCACCACGACGTTGAGCCTGCAAATCAAGGAACTCTGTATATGAGTCTAAAGTCATCTGAACAGATCGGACACCATCATCAGAAGCATCAGTTATGATATCAGCAGCAGGTGATTTAGTGCATTGCCAGTATAAATGGCCAAGCTGACCACAATTAAAGCATGTGCGCGGTCTTCCTCCATCACGACCGCCATTACCACGTCCCCCATCGCGACCAGCATTTCGGCCACCTCGTCAGCTACACGACCACCACGGAATTCCGTACGAGCGGCATCAAGAGCAGAGCGATCAGCGGAGTATCACCTGGAGTGGTCTCAACGACTTTGGCTGCCCGAAGGACACGATAGTGTGCTTCCAACAGGAACGGAACTTCAAATCCAGCAATAATCTGAGAGCGAGCGGAGTCCGCATCAGGACGGAGAGAAGCAAGATAAGCCATAACATGAAGTTGCTCACGTTGAGCCATTGCTTCATTAATATCCGACATAAAAGGTAATACGCAGTCGATCTCATCAGACATGGCCTTAAATGCCTGAAAATTATCCTTATGAGATTTGTCTCCCTGATTTGCTCGGTATACACCAACGACTGAGTCATAGATACGATACAAATCGTATTTTCCATCAAACGCTGCTGCCAATACCTCTCATAAATCCTTCACGAAGTCCATATTTTGAACCATGTCTTCCACCGATGGTTCTATTGAATTCATCAACTGTGTAAACAGTCGACTATCATCTGTCTCTCATTGCTCAAATATAGGATCTTCTGCTGGAGGATTGTCAGTCAGATGTTTGGACGACCGCATTTCTCGAAGCGTCTTCTCGACCTTCTTTCTCCATGTCGAGTAGCCCTCTAGTCCTTCCATCCGTCGATCGACAAGTCGAATTGAAAAAATCGTCGTATTAGTGCCTGTTGGTCCCGCTAGTGTGTTGTTGACACTAGTGTCTGTGGCACTGCTATTCGTCGTAGTGTCTGCCATCTTTCAGGATTCCTGATTCGACTGTCGATTTGATCTTTCCAACTGGATAATCACATCAACTCTGCCAATGCTAAAAACGTAGCCAGAACCGGCATGCGCGCACAGGAAGCAGAGTGTGGATCACAAGCTAGGACAGAGAGATAACCCAAGTTAACCTTTATTAGATCCTGGTGTGAAGATCAAGGAAAGAAACAAAGATTCATGCAAAACAAACCATATGTTTGCTCTTTGTTAAATTTTTGAATTGATCATTGAGTCAGAGGTTTCAGCAAACAACCATATGTTTACCCTCTGAGAATTCCACATTTTTTTTTTCTGAAACTAGGTTTGGGTTTGGAGTGGTTGGGCGGTGGCAGGTGGAAGGGGGAAAGGGTTAGGGTTTTGTACTAGAGCTATGGAGAGGGGGGAGCCGGGAATGAGGAGGCTAACAGTGGTGTCGGCTGACAGGAGGGGAGATGGAGGGAGGGTGTTGACAGGGGCGGGGGGGGTGGGTTGACGTGGGGGGGCTGACAGAGGCGGGAGGGGGTAGGCCAGTAAGGGGCGACAGCAGCAGCAGTAGGGGTAGCAGCAACAGCAAGGAGGGGAAGGGGGATGGGGTGGGAGCAGCAGTAGTAGGGGCGACAGCAGCAGTAAGGGCAGCAGCAGTAGCAAGGAAAGGCGGTGGGAATGGAGGTGGCGGCTAGAAAGGGGGGGTATGTTAGGGTTAGCGTTTTGTGGAGAGGGAGAGAGTGGTGGATGACGACTAGAGTTTTGGCTCTGATACCATGTAGAGTTGAAAATAATATGATGATTTTATTAATAATGAGAGACTACATATATAGGAGAGGCGGAGAGGGTAGCCCCTCTACTATTGTTCTAAGCAATGTGGGACTAAAGCACACTAACTAATAGTTCTAATATAACACTTAACAAGGTATATTACTGTATAAAAATATACCTGCTATAGTACTATTCGATTTTGGTGCAACGCATAGTTTTATATCTTTTGATTTTGCTAAAGAGAGTAAATTAGCTACGCAATCGCTAGATATGAGCATAAGCGTTAGCACTCTATTGGGTGTTGATATGTCTGCAAATTTAATTTGTAGGGACGGCTACATTTATATTGGGGGGAGAACGCTATCCTTGGAGGTCATCATCCTAGACATCAAGGAGTACGACATAATCCTGGGCATAAATTGGTTGGGTGCTTGCTATGCACTGTGTGCGGAGAAGAGAGTTGTGTTTCGTCTACCTGGCGAGACATAATTATCTTATTTGTATGGCAAGGTATCAAAGACGACCATGGTAGTATCGACATAATCCTGGGCATAAATTGGTTGGGTGCTTGCTATGCACTGTGTGCGGAGAAGAGAGTTGTGTTTCATCTACCTGGCGAGACATAATTATCTTATTTGTATGGCAAGGTATCAAAGACGGCCATGGTAGTATCGACAATTTCGGCAAGGCGCATGTAGTGTTCCGGTTGTGAGGGATAATTGGCATCCGTTAGAGACACGAGGAAGGATATTGCAGACACATTGCAGTCTGATGTTGTGGCAGATATTTCGATGTGTTCTCAGAAAAAATGTCTGGAATGTCGTCGGATCGAGAAATAGAATTCAGCATCGATACCTTCCTGGATACACGGCCGATATCGAAAGCACCTTACCAAATGGCCACGGCTGAATTGAAAGAGATGAAAGTACAGGTACATGAGTTGCTAAACCACGGATTTATTCGTCCTAGCGTCTCTCCGTGGGGAGCTCCTGTACTGTTTATTAAAAAGAAAGATGGATCGATGAGACGATGCATCGATTACCGAGAACTCAACAAAGCCACCGTGTGGAACAAGTACCCACCTCCATGAATCAACAACTTATTCGACCAACTGCAAGGTGCCGCAATATTTTCAAAAATCGAACTTCTTTCAGGCTACCATCAGTTGAAGACCAAGCCTGATGGCATATCGAAGTCCGCCTTCCACACTCGATACGGTCATTACGAGTTCCTAGTCATGTCGTTCGGTTTGACAAACGCCCCAACTGCTTTCATGGATTTGATGAACCAAGTCTTCCGACCCCTAACAGACAAATTTGTAGTCGTGTTCATCGACGATATGCCCATCTACTCGAAGGACCGAGAAGAGAACGCAGGACACTTGAAGACGATGCTACAGACTCTGCGTGAACACAAATTATATGCAAATCCGAGTAAATGTGAATTATGGATGAGTAGCATATCATTCTTAGGCACATTATCTCTGTTGAAGGTGTCGCGGTCGATCCAAAAAAATTGAAGCAATGGTGAATTGGAAACAACCTACCTCGGCTAGCGACATTCAGAGTTTCCAGGACTTGGCAGGCTACTACAGACATTTGGAGTTTCCAGGGCTTGTCTTAGACTGGGCGTGGACGGGCTGGGAACTATAGCCAGTGCCTCGCTTCCCAGATCCATACGCCGCTTGAGAGGTGGCAGTGACCTTGCTACCTAAGTCAGCAACGGGGAGGGACAGCGTAGCGTAGATTGCTCGCCCTGGTCTGCATCCCCTGAGGCGCATTCTCTTTGGTGTCAGTACCCGGGGCAGTGCCTTGGGCACCCAGACTCGGCGAGTCATCTTCGACTTTGGTAGTCGCTTCGAAGGACTCGCACTGCCTTCTGAGAGAAACTCCTCATAAGCTTGCTGGTAGAAGCGTACGGCCAGCATCTTCTGAGAAGATCCGAGCTTGTTATCGTCGGATTGCGTCACTATCTTCTAGTTAGAGAAGGATGCGTCCAGCAGAGTAGCCGGCTTGTTTGCTATAGAAAAGTTTGGAATTAAACTTTTGCGTAAATAAACGAAAGAAGTACAAAAGGTGGATCCTTGATAGGATCTTCTTAGGTATAATTTTTCTAGGAACTTGTGACAATGGATGTTGAATACTGCTTTCTTTACTCAATTGACGATCCGACGACGATCGAGAAAAATTGCAAATCTTCATGTTTGATTTGCAAGGAGGACGGCAATTCGACTCTCTGAAGTGTGCTCTTACTCTCAGAATGTTTGCCTCTGCAGGTAATGCACTATGTGTGTTTGAATGAAGGAATTATCCTTCTATTTGTAACTGATTTGTGGAATGATCCACTCATGCGTAGAGATGCTACGCGCATGATCTGTCGGGCACAGGGACGCTACGTGTGTGATAGTAAGACTGAATCTGTTGTAACTGTGTTGTTGGATTGTGGATGAGCCGACAGGTAGCAGTTGTTGAAATTCGTCTGTTGCTGAGATCTTGGGTGGTTAGCACCCGTTTGTGACTAGAACTAAGTCAAAGACACGTGGCGCGTATGCATCGTCCAAAGATCTCAGTTTGTTGAAGCGGGGAAGATTCCTACGCCTTGGAAAGTCTAGGTTCGACTCTGACGGTTCTGACTCGCCTCATCCAGAAAGGAGTCACATTCAAGTTAAGAGACGGCTGTGAAACTAACTTCCAGGAGTTAAAGCAATGGCTTGTCTCAGCTCCAATCCTTGCACTTCCGGACGTACCAGAAGGTTTTCAAATATTCAACGGCGCATCGGAAACTGGCTTAGGTTGCGTACTCATGCAAAGGGATAAGGTAATTTCTTTTGCTTCAAGACAGTTGAAGCAGCACAAAAAGAATTATCATACGCTTCATCTGGAATTGACGGCGATTGTGTTCGCGTTGAAACTATGGCGATACTATCTCTACGGTGTGGCTTGCAGCATCTACACGGGTCACAAAAGCCTCAAATATATTTTTACCCAACGGGACCTAAACTTACGGCAGCGGCATTGGCTCGAACTCATCAAGGATTATAACCTGACTATTAGGTATACACAGGAAAGGAAAACATAATAGTGGATGATCTGAGCAGAATGTTCGCTGGATGACTAGCTATCAACCGTGAGATATGAGACTTAGCACTAATAGGTTTCAAACTCGGAATTCGATATCGAGGGACGCAACTGGGTCAATTGCATCTTGAGCCAAGTTTGCACAACAAGATAAGACCGCACAGAGGGACGATCTATCTGAAGAAGATGCATGAGCTGATTTCAACAGAAAAAATGACCAAATATGCAGAATACGAGAATGGGACTACGCTATTAAAAGGAAGACTGTGTATTCCTGAAAATGTCAAACTCAAAAAAGAAATTCTAACGGAGGTGCATTATGCGAAGTACCCGTTGCATCATGGGAGCACCAAGATGTACAAGGATTTGCGCACGACCTTTTGGTGGTACGACATGAAGAAAGACGTGACTACTTTTGTGTCACAGTGCATGGCTTGCCAGCAAGTGAAAACATAGCACCAAAGGACAGGCGAGGAGCTGCAAAATCTCGTCATTCCAGAATGAAAGTTGGACAATATCTTAATGGATTTCATTGTGAAATTTCCGAAGACGTCGCAGGAGAATGATGTGATTTGGGTCATTGTTGATAGATTGACAAAGTCGGCTCACTTCATCGCAATCAAAGTAGTATGGAGCATCAATTCACAAATCTATATTGACGAGATTGTTCGACTGCATGGGGTACTCGCCACGATAGTTTCAGACAGAGACAGCTGATTTCCATTGTATTTCTGGACGAGCTTGCAAGCTGCGATAGGGACCAAGCTGAATTTTAGTACCGCATACAAGCCCCAGACTGATGGCCGGACAGAAAGGGTGAATCAAATATTAGAAAATATGTTGCGTCTGTGTGCGATAGATCTAAAGACTAGTTGGGATACGCATTTGTCGTTAGCGGAGTTTGCGTATAACAATAGTTATGAGTCGAGCATTCAGATGGCACCGTATGAGGCGCTCTACGGAAGTAAGTGCCGATCACCACTATGTTGGTACGAAGTCCGTAAACGATAGTTACTTTGATCAGAACTGGTGAAGCAAGTCGTCGAAAAGGTCCACATGATTCGAGATAGGCTTCGCATTGCGCAGAGTCGACAAAAGAGTTACGCGGATATCTGTCGGCGATCGCTAGAATTTCTGGTCGAAGACCATGTATTTTTGAAAGTTAGGCTGATACGAGACGTAATGCGGTTCGGAGTTAAAGGTAAGTTGAGTCTGAGATTTGTAGGCCCATTCGAGATTCTCAAGAGGGTGGCAGTTGTCGCTTATCGGATTACACTACCTCATGCATTGGCTGAAGTGCACGTCTTCTTCCATGTTTCGCAATTTTGGAAGTACGTGCATAATCTAAGTCACGTAGTTAGTTTTGATCAGTTAGAGCTGCGTGCATATTTGTCCTACTCGGAAGAACCTGTTCAAATTCTGGACCGTATGAAAAAAGTCATGCAAAATCGGTCAATATCCTTAGTTCGTGTGCTATGGCGGAACCATTCAGTTGAGAAATAGACATGGGCGATGGAGAAGAGATGAAAGAGAAGTGTCCTTCATTGTTTGTCTAATTCGAGGTCAGACCCTTGTTCTTAAGTTTCGGGACAAAACTTTTTCTTAGTGGTATATTATGTAGTGTCTCGTTCTTGATAGGCGGCAGACTATGTAAAATGCTTGTGGCGAATCAGACTCGGTCGAAAACTTAGATGGCTAGTCTGACTCAGTCAATAGCTTGGTATACGATAACACTTTGTGGCATCAAACAATCGATTTGAACGAATGTTACGAGAATCGATCCAACTAATGGAACGACTTCTATTGGAACAAGTCCTAGACGCAGCAGACTGCGTCTCGGCGAGTGAGCTCTATATAAGAGTCCCTTCGACGGGACCGGACTGTTGTATAATTTTTTTGAAGTTTTTGCTGCTTGGTTTTGATGAATATGTTTTCGAGTCGATTTTCACATTCATTCTAAGAATTTCGAAACGAATGATTAAATAAGAAATTATAATAAAATGTTGGTGCCATTGCAGGAGCTTGCATAACTGAAGCTTTATCGTTGCGAAGCGCTCCGACTCTCGGCACATTCGATACTTGGTGGGTGGTTCGTCCCCTTCTTTTCTACTTCCCGCAAATAAAATTATTGTTGCCTCGAGCTTACTCAAATCGACAATACCAAGTTAAATACAATGCCAAATCACTAAAATAAAGATTTGGGATAACTGTAGAAATTTAGAGTAATTTTACTCTAAAATACAAGTTTAACACTTCAAAGCAAAAAGTTAAGGTTCTAGAAAAGAGATTGTTTCATGGAATCGAATAATGTGGGTTGTGGCATGGTGCCTCGGGATAATTGGTGCCTATAGGACGCTAAAATCAGAAGTACAGCTTTGAGGAAAACGAACAGTTGCATAAGTAAAAATGATAATATTGTTTAATTTTGTTCCGTGGCATGCATTTGTTTCATAGTTTTAACTGTTAACACACTTGCATGATCATGGACAACTTGTGCACAAGATATGGTTTTTTTGAAACGGCATCCAGGGCATGGGGACCGAATCGACCTAGGGGGAAATAAGATTTGTGCTTCGGCGTAAGACATTACGGGACCTCCAACTGGGCTTGCAACCCAAGCTGATAGGGCGCGTCGCAATGCCATACGATAGTCCCTCGTGGTGTCGTATATGATACATCAATAATGACATATAAGAAAGTAGCATTATCATCTATTGTCTTATGCAGGTGGTAAGTATTTGTTTCATGCAGGAACTAGCACGGTCGTGGTAAGAAAGGATATGAAATGCTATGTTTTATTGTTTCGATCATGCCATCGATATGAACTGAAATTCATCTAATTCTAAATAGCAAGACAACTTTGAATGCATGCCTACCTTAATAAGTAGTGTCGGTTTAGACGAGTGGGTTCGTCCCGCTCACTAGTGCATTTCCAAGTGTATTAATCCCCCAAACCCACAGGTGACGAGAACTCTGGGCGTGCACGGTGCTATGCCCAAGCTGAAGTTCAGGGAGGCATTTTGAAGCCCTTCATATTTTGAAGTATTTTGAAGCCGATTCATCTCGAAGGCTTGAATGTATAAAAGGGTGTAAATGTATGGAACGACAAGTATTATTTCAGGCAGTTTGCCGAGTTTTGTGTTTTGTTTCAATCAAATGTAGCCGTAACGGCATATCCAATATAATTATGACTTGCACTTCGTTGCAAGCTATTAATGAAAAGCATATTTCCATCTTCCTATACTGTGTATTCAATTCTCTGTAATTTCTGAAGTTTTAACTTGATGTTTGAAAAGAATTATCAAATGTAATGTTATTGTCTTGTACGAGTGCAACTCCAGACTCATAGGGCATCACGCTCTAGCGAGGACGATCGATTTGGCAAAAATCGATGCGAGGACGAACGGTTTGTCGAATCGGGACGTAACAAATTGGTATCAGACCCAGGTTTCGATCCTAGGATCTGTGGGTTATGGACCCACTAAGCTTCTGTCTATACTTGAGCTCAAGGTCTTCCCAAACTTTACTACAATGTAGGGTTGTAAATGAGTCGACCAAAGCTAAGCTTAATGTATTCAACATTGGCTCGTTTAAATTTTCAATGGTTTGAGCTTGTCTTGATATAGTAGCATTATGATAGACTGAATAAGCTTGTTCAAATATATATGATTTTTGTGCTGAATTTACCCTTCTAGGTAAACAAAATAACTATACTCTTAAATGTACTTGATTTAATTCCTCTCAAGTTCTTTCACCTTAGGTAAGCACAACCATACATAACATACCCAAAGAAGGGTGTATGTTAGCATTGTACCCAAAAGTTTCCATTTAATGCCCCCATGAGTCATTATTATTCGTTACTTTTAGGGTCATCTAGGTAAATATACATTAATCTTTTTAAAATTTCAAACCAGGTTGACTCATTAATGAATCTATTTCCAAATGTTTTGGTGGAAAACACATGCGACTCATTAGTGAGTCAAGGTGGTTTTGAAATTTCAAAAGATTAAAGTATATTCAATAAATGACTCAATGAGGACATTCGATGAAAAATAATTATGGTATAATGCTAACACGCACTCTTCTCTCGGTATGATGGCAAGACTCTCACCATATTTTGAAGGAATAATCCGATTCCCCGTAGGATCGAACCCACCCAGCCAGGATGCGTTATGTATCCTGATTACAAAAGAGTACTATGTTTCAAATGCCTAGCAAACAACTCTAACTCAGCACATACCTACTCTCTAGCATTCATACTCAGACCTATAGTAGCATGCTATTTACCCTTAGTAGCATGCTATTTTACCCTTTCGTTACTGGAGTTGACGCTCACTTTCTAGGTGCTTCCCACTTTCTTCTGATGAGTCCTTTGCTTCAACGTACTACATTCCTCCTTTGGCATAAGCCATAACCGTTTCTCGTTTTCCCTAGTCACTTGCATATCATCATTATGACCTCTTCATGCTGAAGCACCAGATCTATCTGATCTATGTGGAGCTTTCCGTAATACTCCAGCTTTTGGCGTTGGGTTGACCAACACCCTTCAAGGGAGCTCTATCCCTGGGCTATCTGGTTCTCCAAGAGGAGACTGATTAACTCCGTGGTCAGAAGGTCTTAGTAACATCCCTCTCTACCAAAGGCATGTTTCTTTCTACCTCCCTAGCAGGTGGGCTACCTGCTAATTCTAGCAGAGCTTGGCCATTTCCTCCATCATCATTGTCTAAATTAGGTAAATGATTCGAATGCATGCCACCATTGGAGATATCAGCTCTGGTCACATCACGACTCAGACTATAGACACGACCAGATGAGCAAGCCTGAGTGAACAGTCCGGATGTCCATTCCTTAGGCAAATTATCCGAATGAATATCCAACATATTCCTGGCAGGCGCCACCCTAGAGGGTAATACTGTATGCATGTCTGAACTTTCTCTCAACACCTCTTATCAATTTCTCTCTGATGGTCTCCCAGGTGGGTCTGGGCTAGGGCTGCAAATGAGCCAAGCCGTTTGCCAGCTGCTCGAAGCTCGGCTCGATAAAAGCTCGTTTGAGCTCGGTTCGTTTAGTAAACAAGCTGAGATCAAGCTTTATTTTTGAGCTTGTTTAATAAATGAGTCAAGCTCAAGCTTAGAAGTACCCGGCTCGATTGAGCTCGCGAGCTAGCTCGTTTATGAGCTTGCAAGCTGGCTCGTTTAGAAGCTCGTTTAGGAGCTCGTTTGTTCTTTGTTGAATTCTAATTATATACTAATCAAAAAAAAAATTCTAATTATATATATATTTGTATAGCAACATGGTTGTGTGTATTATATATTTATGTCCTTAATAAGTGATATTAAAGAACTTTTTTAAATTAAATTTTTATAAATGAATTTTTAATATTTTAGATACTTGAATTCAAACCTAACTAGCTTGAAATCAACCTCGTTAAGCTTGAAATCAACCTCGTTAAGCTTGAAATCAAGCTTAATGAGCTTGAAATAAAGTTGAGTGACAAGCTTGATTTCAAGCTTATCGAGCTTGTTTATCAAGCTTGAATCAAGCTTCCTTATCAAGCCAAGCTCGAGCTCAAACCAAGCCAAGGTCGAGCTTAATATAAACAAGCTCGAGCCAAGCTCAAGCTTCAAAATAAAAAACTTATCAAGCTTGAGCTCGAGCTCGAATAATTCTACTCAAGCCAAGCTCAAGCTTACAAAAGCTTGGCTCGGCTCGGCTCGTTTGCAGCCCTAGTCTGGGCAATGAATTTCTAGATGATCGATACATCGATAAGCAGTGCAAATCAGAGGGATCCACCCATAAGTGACAAGTTGTTCCAAAAGGCGACCATTAAGTAGTCTCACTCGAACTATCGCAGGGAGATCACAAGTAGCTGTAATCACCACCAAAATCCTGGTGAATGCTAAACGCTTGCGGAGAGCTGTAGTCATATCAATCCAAATCCGGATCGGTATCCCAATGACACTCGCAACTTTGCGAATGGATAGTTCATCCAAAGTTGCAGGAAGAGGTCATCCACGACCGTAGTCAGATAGTCTTCTCTTCCTTCTAAATAAACAGCATTACACCACTGCTTAGATAATCTTCTCTCCTATAGATAACTTGTGATGTAGGTTTTTCCAGAAATAATTAGTATCTCATAAATATCAAGGGCAGGGTCCTCACCGTCGGGTATTCATACCCTTAGTGATTTTGATTGGTCTATTGGATTTTTTTTTCCCCACCACTCACTTTAACATTGCCTTAGTCTCCATACATAGGGCCCTTAGTAGCTCTTCCCACTGTTGATTGCACATTGTGAGGCTATTATTCAGACCATCCTCCTCCTCATCTTCAACAATATTAGATATGTCTTCTAATGGGCTTGTCGCCCCTCCTACTTTGGCATTGGGCGTGCCTTGAATGGAGCTCCTCCAATATGGCCTCATGTGGCATGCTGAAGCAGCCTTCAACTTCTCCCTAATATCTTTCTATGAGCAAAGTGGGGTGCATGATTGGATGCACCCACCTCCCATCTCCTCTCCTGAGCCAGCCGCAACATATATCTGGGTACGCTCGTGATCATCACGGCCTTAGTCAGGAAGTTGGTGCGAATAACTGCGTGCTTCACCCCCAACGCGGATGGCCCTCTAATGCACCCAACTCACTCTCTGAGCATACTTGGGAACAAATGCCCCATAGAGGGACCTTTAGTCGGGAAGTTGGTGTGAACATCAAAAGCCTTTGTCGATTCCATAACCCGGTCAAAGTTGCCTTCGTCCATCTCGTTGTTGTTGTTCTCCGCTCGGTCGCCCCTCTCGATTTCCGCTTCCATATTATAATCTGGTTTGTTGACCGTCTCTGAGCACTGTCCCTCATTCTCTCCAAAGTTATTACATTGGGAGCAACATAGGGGGTACCAATCTTTGCTCAAAGTGCTCTCTTCGAAAGTCGCACTTTTCTTGAGTTCAGCCGTTCCTCCTTGGCGGCAGCATCCACAAATACCCTAGCATACGCAAGTTGTTGTCGATGTGTCGTAAGTAGGTCCCTATGCAACGGGTGCCGATCAAGCTAGCCATCTTCATGATGGTCAACCTATTCCAGAGTGTGGTGATAACAAAGGAAGTCGGACCCATCCCACCTTCGCAGAATGACCAAACGTCTGTTAAACGTCTAGGGACCATTTTTTATAATCCTATTGAGGTCTTCCACTTGAGAGAATTTGAAGAAGAAGAAGAACCTATTTTCTCACGAGAAAACCTCTATTCCCTTCGACCACCATACACGTAGTGTGTATGCCAAGACCTGACCGTGGAATGGTTTGGTCCCCATGACATAGAGAACTAGTGTATGTCGTCAGTAATATATCGTCTTAGCTATGCCCTCCTCAGTTATCTCTGATATGTGTTCGTCGTCGATTATCGTTTGTTTGACATACTGGAGGACTTCTTTCTGCATTCTCACTAGTGTCCACACCTATGCCCACGAAATAGACTTTGAAGAGGAAACCACTACCTCATGTGGCTTTATAAGTCGGACGGTGCATGCCCCTGGCCAAGCGCATGTGGCCTCCTACCTCTGATATGTCTTGCATTACCCCCAAGAGCTGACACCCTAAACCATCCGATCCCTACCTAGATTTGGATAAGCCAACAACCCGGTTGTCAGATCACGCCTCTCCTGAGGTTTGCATCCTTCTGATCGAAGGCCTTTAACACCTCTCCTATCCTACCGAGGGGCAAGCAATGGTTCGCAATTTGCGTTTTCAGATCCTTCCTCACCTCATCTTGCTACCATCTTCTTCCCTCTCAGTCGCTTCACTATTGTAGTCCACCCATCTGCGTCATCACCCTTATCCCGGTCTCCTTTGTTCCAACCACTTCCTTCCTTACCTCTCTTGATGAGCCACGCGTACCTGCATCGTCTATGTCACCTGGAATATATATAATCTTTTTTTTATTCACCTGGAATATATATATTTTTTTTTTCACCTGGAATATATATAATCTTTTTTTTATTCACCTGGAATATATATAATCTTTTTTTTATTCAGAATATATATATATTTTTTTTTTCACCTGGAATATATATAATCTTTTTTTTATTCACCTGGAATATATATATTTTTTTTTTCACCTGGAATATATATTTTTTTTTTTTGAATATATATATATATATATATATATATATATATATATATATATATATATATTTTGGAATAAGGGTGAATTTATTCCTCGCATATAGCGGAAAAGGTATTACAGTACATAGATATCACAACTTCCCATGCCCCAAAGTATAATATTATGGGGCCATTACTGATACATCGAATTCTATGTTATGTAGAATTTCAATAGGGGGGGTAGACAAGCCCTCAAAAATACGTCTGTTCCGCTCCTTCCAGATGTGCCAAACGGACGCGGCGAGACGGACTCTGGCTCTTCTGGTCCACCCCGGATCCCGGCCTCTGTGATCTCGGATCCAGCTGAGAATGCTCCGGATGTCTCTATCCGCCCCAACTCCTCCTCTCAGCTGCGCGCACTGCTCAGTCCAAATGTGCCAGGCCACCGGGCATACAAAGAAGAGATGCCCCATAGATTCATCCTCCCCATTACATAGCACACATTTGGCATCCGGGATCTGCATCCCAAACTTGAGTAGTCTGTCTCTCGTCATCAGTCTACCCCGAAGAAGTCGGTATGCACATAGTTGCATTTTACGGACAACCCCCTTGCCCCAAATGAAGTCCACCTCCTCAGCCCGGTCGTGGTGGGTCCGAACTAAGTCGTAGCAGCTACGAAAGCAGAATAGGCCTGACCAGCCCCCCGTACCTGGGCCTGCCCAGCTCCAGGAATCCCCATGCTGGCTAGCATCAATAGTAATAAGGCGAATCTCTTCGGCAAGCTGAGCAGTATATGGATATCCTTCTGGCCTCCAAACTCCATCCCTGATGATCCTACTGCATGTGAGCCCCCTGCCCGCTTCTTTGTCCAGCTGACCTCCCAAAAGCTCGAACAAGGATCTGAAACCCAACCAAGGGTCTAGCCAGAGGTCGGTAGTCGTCCCATCCTTCATGTTCCTGCAGATAGCGGTCTGAAGCACCGGTCGACACCTCAGAATGGCCTTAAACGTGACCGAAAAATTGTTGTCTATCCTGCAGGCCCAGAAGTTAGTCCTCCTTAGGTATCTGTTCGCCATTCATATCGCCCAGAGCGACCCCCCTTGATGAATCTCCAGGCCATCTTCACACAAGCTGCCTTCCTGACCTCATGAAGAGGCCTCAACCCCACTCCTTCCTTCCGAGGCCGACAAAGTTGATCCCAGGATATCGCATGCATCCCGCCCCTCCAAATGAAGTCAGCACAGATGGCCTCCACTTTGCGAATAGTAGCCGTAGGATCTGGATAGACTGGAACCAGAACATCGTGATGCCCGCAATAACCGAACGCACCAGCTCAATCCGACCGCCAAATGATAGACCTACAGCTTGCCAGCCTTCCACTCTCCTCTGAGCAAAATCCACCAAGCTGTGACAATCCTGCTCTCTGGCATAGTTGACCGTCAGCGGGACCCCCAGGTATTTCACTGGAAGCTCGCCTCTATCCACTCCCAAGGCGAAGGCTCTCTCCTCCTGCTGTGTACACCGGGAGCTGAAGTAGACTATGCTTTTCTCCCTGTTTAACTGGAGCCCAGTAAGCCGTCCGAACTCCTCCATAATGTCAGAGAGCGCTCTCATGCCCCGCATGGAAGGCTGGAGGAGCACCAATAAGTCCTTAGCATAGATCAAATGGGATACAACCGGACTCACCAACCGGAAAGGGGAACGATCCTCTTGCTATACACCGCCGTATCCATCATGCATGTAAAGTACTCCATCACCAAGGTAAATAGATACAGGGAGAGGGGGTCACCCTGTCTCAACCCCCTGTTGCTCCTGAAGTAGCCATGCGGCGTGCCCTGGATGAGGACTGAGAAAGTAGGAGAGCAAATGCACTCCCTCACCCTCGCAACCCACCTCTCGTCGAATCCCATGGCAAGCATCAAGTGACACAGGAAGTCCCGGTTGACCGTATCATAAGCTTTCCGGAGGTCAAGCTTCACACAGGCCTTTATCCCCCCAGGTTTGCTGAACTCCCTCACCATCTCATGAGCTAGCAGGCTGTGCTCCGCTATCGACCGGCCCTTGATGAACGCAGCTTGATTCTGGGACACCAATCCCTGCATAATCCCCTCCATACGCCTGCACATAAGATGAGTGATAATCTTGTAAAGAAAATTACAGCAAGCAATGGACCGAAAATCTGCAAGTGAGGTTGCTACCTCCTTCTTAGGAACCAGCGTCAAGAATGTCTGCCCTCCACAAAGAACTCCTGAACCGCCGCCAGGACATGGGTCTTAAGCACACCACAGTGTCGCTTAAAGAACCCTGAAGAGAAGCCATCAGGCCCGGGAGCTTTGTTGGAATTAGCCTTCATCACAATGTCTTCCACCTCCTCCATCCTCACAGGTGCCAGAAGCAGACTGTTCCCATGGCGGGACACCAGTCTCTTCGTGACAAGGACTGGGAACGTGCTAGAGTAGTCCGTCTGCTGATATAGGGTAGTGTAAAATCTGACGGCCTCCTCCTGAATCTCCGTCGGGTCCCCTACAAGACGTCCCTCAGCATTCAGAAGTCTGGGGATGCTGTTCCGGTGCAGACGGGTGCGGATCACATCGTAGAAGAATTTGGTGCAGCGGTCTCCATCTTTGAGCCAGGTACATTTAGCCCTCTGTGCCGCACTAATCTCCTCCTGCAGTCGCATGATGCTGACCTCCTCAATCAGGATCTTCTCCTTAGCCGCCAGCTCCCCGTTCAGAATGTCAGCTTGGAGGGCCACCTGAGTGTCCCGAAGCTCGACTTCCTTATCCGCCAGAGAAGTCCGCGGTCTCGTCTTCACCCACCCCCTGATAGCCCGCTTGAGCTGCTTGAGTTTGTGAACCATGCGGAACTGAGCCGTGCCTTCCCGAAAGTGCTGCATCTCTCCCGTAACCACCTCCTCATATCCGGCCGACAGATACCAGCTGTTGTTATACCGAAATGGCCTCGCCCTCAGAGTGGGTCTCTCACCGAGGCCAACCCGGATAGGAGAATGGTCGCTAGTACCCGCCGCCAGACCTTCCGCCACCGAGTTCGGAAAGCACCTGAACCACTCACTATTGTCCAAGGCCCGATCCAACTGACAAGCAATCCGATTATGTGTAGCCTTGTTGTGCCAGGTCCAGATATGTTCAGCTCGCTCCAGCCCCCGCATCCCTGACATAAGCAGACACCTCTGGAAGTCATATAAGATCGAGTCCGGAACAGGACGACCTCCCACCTTCTCTTGGCGAAGAAGCATAGCATTGAAGTCCCCCATGATGAGCAGAGGAAGATGCATGTTGTCCGCCATGAGACCCAGAAGCACAATGTCCTCCCACAAAGCCTCCCGGAGTCTCCGGTCATTGTGCCCATATACAGCACCCAGGATGAATCGGAACCCACCTTTGTTCTCGAAAGTAACGCCGATGAGTTGTTCTGATTTATGGATCTGCACCCCCTCCCAGCTACCTTTGTGCCACCTAACCCAGATCCTTGCCATACCACAAAGATCTAAGTTGTGAATGTGATCCCAGTTTGTCGGAGTCCTACGCGAGAGCATAGCGGCCCCTCTAATCTTCGTCTCCAGTAGGATAGTAATGTCACACGACTCTCTCCTTAGAACCCCTCCAATCTCCCTCCATCGTCCAATGGAACACCCCCCCTAATGTTCCATGCTAGGACCGACATCTAATTAAGAGATGAGGGGTCCCCCTGGAACTCGTCTGGATCGACACTCGAGGGAAGTGTCTCATCCGCCTGAACAATGACTGCATCTACCATAGAAGAAGGAGCAAGATAGGCCTGGATCCTGCTGAGAGTAAGTGCCCAGTCAAGATTGTCTTCAATCTGGTCATTCATATCCCTCGCCCGAGGGATATCCTCCCGTGTGGCCGGAGCGTGTCTTTTCATGCTGCTGTACACCATGATCGCCGGGGAGGCCTCCACCACCATCTGACCACTACCAGCCGCGCTCATACCCCTGGTCACGATGGTCCTCTGTAGCCTGAACGGGACCAGTGCACCCTGCGTGCTCTCATGTCTCTGCGGTGATCCTGACTCCAGCCTCCTATCGACCTCCATCCCTGTGTCCTCCTCCATATGTCTGACTGGCTCCGTCTCCCCCGGCAGGTGAATGGGGGCCGTCTCCTTCCCAGGTGCCTCCGTCCGAGCCGCCTGTGGCCTGGTAGTCTCCTTCCCCTTGTATTTGCACGTACTGGTAGTGTGCCCAAAGCACTCACAGTAAGAACACATGGGGGGACCGAGTCATACTCCACCGCCTGTGTCAGAACCTCCCCAGACGGTACCTGATACTCAAGCATACTCGGTAGCTCTGAGCCCGCCTTGATCTCCATGAAGACCCTGGCATACATCAGTCTGGTGCGAAAAGTAGTGGCCTCGTCTGCTTTGATCGGCTTCCCCACAAGGCTGGCAAGTCTCATGAGAAGCGGGATACTCCAATACTTTACTGGGAACTCAGGGAATCTGACCCAGATGGGAATAGCGTTCAGCACCTCCTTCTCACACCTCAGCTCCGGCGTCCACTCCTTCAGTATAATGAGTCTCCCATCAAATGACCAAGGCCCACCCTGTAGGATCCTGGACACATCCTCCGCTAATCCAAATTTGACATAATAGAACCCGTTCTTCCGAGAGAAGAATTCCATGCTACCTTTGGGTCTCCAGACACGCTCCGCATAACCCCGAATTTGGCCATAGAACGACTTGTTCCCTAACACATACAATACCAGAGTGTTCTTCCAGAATTCGGAAACCACCGCTATTTCTTCAGCGAGAAAATACGCCCGAAGCCCTCCTCCAACCGACATCGGTGGGACAAACTCCATCGACATCGGGCTTTTCGCAGCCACTGGCGTGCAGACCTCCTTCCATGACCGAGGCCTCTGCTCCTCAGCGTGCGTCCTGGTCGGGGGGTTCACAGGACCCTGGCCTGTCTTGCCGGTATCAGTAGCAATACCCTTAGCCTTCTCGGCCGCCGTCATCTTTGGCCTCCAACCCGAAACAGATCGCACCATACCTCTCCCACGACGCCGGGGATCCACTGTGCCGATCGAGGATCGATTCCCATGATTTCTTGGCCCCGTCCTTCCCGAAACTTGGGACTGTGCCTCTCGCCGTCCTCCAGCCCGTCGTCTCGTCACAGTCTGCCAGCCTGCATCCCCAGTGTTGTCCCCCCCCCGGACCCGAACTCGAATACGGAAGCCTCTCCTCCGGAAGTGCCGCCCGACCCCCCCCCCCCCCGCCCTTGGGGGTCCCCCTGCATCCGCCCGCCCCCCGACCCCTCCCCGCCTGGGGGGGTCCCGCCACCGCCTCCACCCGACCCCTCCCCGCCTGGAGGGGTTATATAGTGTGGGTGGGTTTCTACATCTACTGTCCGGCTTGGCTTAAGCTATGGTTTGTTATTACATATCTTCCTGGACTATATCCAGGTCTAGTTCTATATACGTTTCTCGATTGTTACATCCATTGCAGCATTCCTCAATCTACTGCTCGAACGGATTTTCATCTATTCGGACTTGACAATTATTACGATGATTCTCTAGTCAGGCAGACCGCCCCACCAGATTAAAACTCTCAACCAGTCGTTACCTGAATATCTCGGTTCATTCTCCTTTAATATGGCACATATCACGTCCACGGGGATTCGAATCTGGACAATACATAAATATAGAACCGTTTTCTTATGGGACTTACTCTAGGCGGCTTGGATGAGGCGGTTTTATAAGAATGGTATTAATTTCTGGATAAAGGCTATTGATAATACTTACAAGGTTGCTCTGACTGGGTTCAGTCTTTTTGTTGCAGGTTTTCATCATTTATCTGACATCCCCATATATTCTTCTAACTAGACATGGTATCTGATAGCTTCCTGGTTACACAAGCTTTTATTTCTCTCCTCACAAATATGTGTGTATATATAAGGGTGTTGTTATTGATACTCCTGAAATGTCATCATGCACTCATCTTTAATTTTCTATTCATATTCCAAATCTACCTCTGCATTAAATTTGGCATTAATTTGTGCATGCATGGAGGGAGGAGTGCATTACATTTTAGGAGTAGCAATAATGTTAATACAGGAACAGATTTGGAATTTGAATGATAAAAATCTAAAGAGTGCATGATGACATTTTAGGAATGCAAATAACGGCATCCTATATATATATATATATAACTCAAGTGTCCTAGTGGTCAATGAGGAGAGAGGAGTGCATGATGACAATTTAGGAGTGCCAATAATGTTAATGCAGGAACAGATTTAGAATTTGAATGATAAAAATTAAAGAGTGCAAGATGACATTTTAGGAGCACAAATAACGTCATTCATATATATATATATATATATATATAAAAAAAAAAAAAAAATATATATATATATATATATATATATATATATATATATATATATATAGAGAGAGAGAGAGAGAGAGACATAAGGCTGAGGGACGGGCGGCTGGGTGACAAGCAATCTCAGGATCGAGCCACGGCCTCGGTGATGCAATATATATATATATATATATATATATATATATATATATATATATATATATAATCGACTTATTAACCATAGGATCTAGTTTGAGGTTCGTACTTTTTGTTACTAAGAAGTTTAGGCATATTCATGATTTTGTTGATTTCTCTTGCCTGAAATAGAGTACAACTAGCTTTCCCTAAAATGAAAAAATAAATAGAACTCAAATCTCAAAGTAGATCCCATGGCTAAGAAGTCTACAGAATTCCTCCTAGAATCCTTTCAAAACACAAAACCTCATTAGGATGCTCCTTAGACAATCACAGCATAATAAATTTACAAAGTTATTGGGCAGAAAAAAGGAAAATCCAGTAGTGAGATTAACAAGATGGCAGTTGCTCAAATAAGCATACCTAGAAAAAAGGTTTCAGGAAATGCATAACCATCTGAACTGAACATCACCTATAAGAAAGATCAGAAAAATTGATGAAACAATATACAAATAGCAAAGTAATAAATTATGTACTCAGAACATGATTTATCAAAGTACTAAGCAAATATATATATATATATATATATATATATATATATATATATATATATTCGAAGAAGGTAAATTTTTTTATTCTAGTCCGAAGGCCTCCCGCACTAGCACTGCAGGTACACCGCATAGCATCCGCACTGCATCTGCACCCGGCCCGAACCGCACCCGGCGGCACCACACACACTAATTGCCCACAAGGAAATTAATATGCCACCTCCGTTGCTCGAACTAGCAACCTCATGGTGGGGAGAAAGCTTGTGTTAAACTGGACCTGAAGAAGGCATATGATATGGTCAATCGTGACTTCCTATGCCATCTGATGTCTGCCATGGGATTCGCGGATCACTGGGTTGCGTTGATCAGGGAGTGCATCACGTCCCCTACCTTCTCAGTTCTCATCCAGGGCGTTCCTTATGGGTATTTCCAGAGCAACCGTGGGCTGAGGCAAGGTGACCCATTGTCCCCTTACCTGTTCACGCTTGTGATGGAATACTTTACTTGTTTGATGGACCTGGCAGTGCACCGTGGACGGCTGGTGCCTTTGTTTCGGAGGATAGACCCTCCAGTTACCCACCTTATATATGCTGATGATCTTCTGGTCTTCATTCAGCCTTCGACGATGGGGTTGCAGACGCTTGCGGGTATTATGGAAGATTTGAAGTCCTTCTCGGGTCTCCAGCTGAACAGGGATAAGAGTCGGATCTACTTCAGTTCCCAGTGTTCCCAGAAGGAGGAGCGGACTGATGTCCTGGATATCGCGAGGAGTGATCTTCCGGTGCGTTATTTAGGAGTGCCCCTCACAGTCAATTATGCGCGGGATCAGGACTGCCAGGGCCTGGTAGAGTATGTCCAGCGGAGAGTAGAAGGCTAGCAAGCCGCCGGTCTGTCTTTTGGCGGACGCATAGAGCTGATCAGATCTGTGAACTCGGCTGTTGCCCAGTTTTGGCTACAGTCCATCCTCCTCCCGGTGGCCACTATTCGGCGAGTGGAGCGTCTTTGTGCTGATTTCCTTTGGAGGGGGGGTATGCATGCGATCTCGTGGGAGCAGCTCTGTCGTCCCAGGAAGGAGGGAGGTGTGGGGCTCAGGCCGTTGCTGGAGATCAGGGAGGCCTCAGCGCTCAAGCTGGCCTAAAGATTCGTTAGTGGGGGGTCTCTTTGGGCGGACTGGATGCACAGCAGATACGTGAAGCAGGACAATTTTTGGACGTGTTCTCCTGATAACAACCATTCTGTCACGTTCAAGACTGTCCTGAGACACAGGGGTGTGCTCAAGTATGCTATCCGGAGGGTCATGAAGGATGGGTCGGGCACGGACCTCTGGCGGGACCCTTGGATTGATCGGCGTTCGTTGCTAGACATTAGGGGATCCCCGACTCACACGGAGGACAGGCGAGGGCTGACGTGTAGTCGGATCTTACGAGATGGAGAGTGGAGGCCGGAATCTTATCGGTACACTGAGGAGCTGGGAGGGTTCATTATGTCTACAGTCATTGATCCGGCTTTGCCTGCGGATCGGTGGATTTGGGAGCCGCCTGGAGCATCTTCGGGCTCGGGGGAGTTCCAGTTCCGTAGTTGCTACAATCTTATCCGGCACACTTTTTCTCTGAGTTCTGATTACGAGTTCGTCTGGTGTAAGGGTCTGGCCAGAAAGATGCAGTTGTGTGTTTACAAGCTTCTTCTGGGTCGTCTCTTGACGAGGGATCGCCTGAGTTCTTTTGGAGTGCCAGTGCCGGACCCAAAATATGTGCTTTGCTGTTTGGAGCCTGAGTCTATTAAACATATCTTTTTCGAGTGCACTCTGGCATGGCAGATATGGTCGGAGCAGAGTCGGGTATTGGGAGTGTGCGCCTCTGGTAAATACATTGGGGACATCATCCCGGTGATACGAGATAGCAGGGGTCGAGGTCAGGACTGGTTCCGTACAGCTAGAGTTCGTCTGGCGGCTTCGGTTTGGCATGTTTGGCGGGAGCGAAACCGTCGGATCTTTGAGGGACTAGTCACACCTCCGGCTGGCATTCTCCATAACATTGAGTTTGATGTGAACGCTATGGATGGATGAGTGTTGAGTGGGATTCCCACTCAGATTGTATGTTGTATGATTATGGCTTTTCATTTGGAATAAAATTTACCTTTTTCCAAATATATATATATATATATATATATATATATATATATATATATATATATATATATAAAACGAAAAACTCACATAACCTCCAAAAATGTTGAAACCGCCGAACCGATATTGATGCTCATAAGAAGAGTTTTAAACCGATTCTGATACCAATAGTGCGAACCTTGATATGCAACTAGTTGGATATCAACCAAAACCATATATATAGTACAATTGTACAATGTTAAATGCTAATTAGAAGATTCATAACTTTTCACTTTCTTTTTCTTTTTCAATGAGGGCAGTCATTAACGACCGTCCTTGTCTTGGGCTACTAGCATCAAGACCCCCTCCATTAAATTATTGTCCTAGTTGGAATTCAAACACACACCCACTTCTCCCCTCCATATTGTGTTACCACTAGACCACCCCCTTGGTGGTAGAAGATGCATAACTTCCTAGTTGCATGCATGGTACAATGACGGGCTAACAAATAATGACCAACTATATATGGTCCTAGGCCAAAGTGTTATTTCTCAACAAGCTCAACTTAGATGATTAATATTAAACATGTAGAGCTTAATTGATCAGGAAAGAACTTAGTGCTTTTTCCTACAAGTTGCTGCGTGTGAGGCATGAACTTCCTCCTCAAAGACTCGTGCAAGCCTTTCCCAAATGCTTAGCTAGATTGCTAAGGCGAGAATGAAAATTGTGGAGCAAAGGAGAGAGATTGGAATGTTAAAACTTCACTATACTAGAGAGAGTTTACTACTTTTTGGATGGTGAGGAACCTACGTTGTCACAGGCGACGCCTAGGCGTACAGGTTTGGAACATGTCGCCTCGACCTGTAGAAATTATTGCACTGGCAGGTGATGAGTGCCTAGGCGCGCCTAGGCGGACGCCTAGGTTCGACCAAGGGAAGAAATGCGGGCGCCTAGGCGGAGGGAAGTCAGGATGGGCTGCCATGGGCTTGATATTATAGAATGTCATCCATTTGCTCTTTTGTTTGCTATTATACAATGATATTATACAAATAATACAATGAGAATTGCACAAAATTATGTTACTGCTGCCTGGTGCTGCAACTGCTACTGCTGCCTGGTGCTGCAACTGCTACCTACTGCTACTGCTGCAAGGTGATGCAAGCCTACAACTGCAGAAAAAAAAAAATTCCACAAAATTCTGGACGGGCACCTAGGCGACACCTAGGCGCGCCTAGGCGAGGCGGGCCTAGTGTCGCATCGCCTCGCCTAGCGCCTAGTACAACATAGTGAGGAACAAATGAAGTATCCCCCATTTATAGCCTAAAGGGCTCTACATTAATGGCTAAGATTATGCCATGTGTCCACTATCTAACAGTAGGAATTTTCTAGAACCTAGATATTTACAATGCTTCTTATTAAAATATTTACATGATACCATCTAGAAGTTGTAGGAATCCTCACAAAACTTCTAGATGCAAGGAATGTCTCAAGATTTTTGCAAGAAACTTTTTCAAAGACACCATACAATTTTAAAGTATCCCGGAGGCTTCCCTCAAGTAACCCCTTGACATGATATACCGTGCAATATTTTCTCAATGGAGTAAAAAATCTTGTGCATGACAGCAAGCAGTAAGAGTACACAATGAAGTTTAAGGTTCCTTAACTGTTTAAATATCTATGTCAAACTCATGATTATTAAAGACTAGAAGTTTTGCTCACCTATTAAATTACAAAATTAAATAGCACCATACTTGATAAAACAGAAAATCAGAAGAAAAAAGGCCTTCATCAGTAAAATTAAATTATCAAACAGCAAGCACATAAGGCAGAGAGCTCGAGGACTGGAAAAAGAACCAGTAGGTGAAAAAATAGTGGTGTTGCACATGAAATAAATTTTGTGGAGGCACAATGTAATGATTTGACAGGTCACAGAAACACAAAAATATTAGAAGTGGATATGAAGCACTTCTTATGATTGCGGCCTATCATAAAATCCAATCTTTCAATAAACAAGATGAACAATAAAACTGCGAGACTATAGAGAAAATAGAAAATGTGAAGATAGTTACCATGAAAACAATTCGGGTTATTTAGTAATAGAGTTTCACATAATAGTTGATATTAGTGTTCGAGTCTCTAAATTGTCCAACGTTAGTGTTTGGGTCTCCAAATCACTTTTCACGTAGGCTAATGAACAATGATTTGGAGACCCAAATACTAACGTTGGATAATTTGGAGACCCAAACTCTAACATCAACTATTAGTGAGACCCTAGTACTAAATAACCCAAAATTCACATTAGTCAGAATCCAAATTGCTGAGCTCAAGTACTGAATCAGCTTGTTAGATTTATCATCAACTTGTTAGCAGCCAAAAAATGTCCCGACATATATCATTTCATAAAATCACAACATTAACTGTAGGTGTTGCTTACCTTAGAGTTTAAAGCTTGAACACCAGCAAAATTAAACGAATTCGGCTCAAGAGCAGGAAACTTTTGTTGGAATTTTGGCTCATGTACTATCGGGGGCGGTATGCTTTAAATGGCGAAAAACATCCAACTAAGTTTGGGGTGCCAATTTTTGGTACAATAGTATTATACAGCCAACATACCGTCAGGTCGGGTGTGGTTGTTTTTCGTACGTGGTTCAGATTTTAAGTTGCAGTTTTGACGAGTGTGATTGCTCCTGACTTAAGTTAAAGTTGAAAGATCCATTTAAGGCTCTCTAACTAGTCTAGGATTTGGAGTGGTTGGAGAGTTATTGATTGAGGCTATCTATTGTGCTAGAGCAAGAATGGGCTTTCTAGGGTTTGCTAGGAGGCCATTAAAGGAGTCTTCAAAAGCGAGAAGGAGAGATCTCATCGGAGATCTCAATAAAGGAAGGGTTGCCCATTGCCATTAAAAAAGTCTTCAAGAGCGAGAATGAGAGACCTCGTCCGAGATCTCAATAAAAGAAGGGTGGGGTTGTCCATTGCAGCATGTGATTGTAATCGATATAAACTTTTCTTGATAGACTCAAAGTATTTCTCCCCGTTACTCCGTAGAGTAGGTCGGGTTGACCTAACCACATACATTTGTGTTCTCATGTTATTAATTCGATATCTGTGCTTTATTAGTTTTTTTTTTCATCATGAGGTTAAAATTATTGATTTGTGTTTGCTTTTGTATCGTGCACAATGATTTGTAGCATAGCTAAGAGAATCGTAAGGGACTTCAAACTCTTTGATCTAAGTCGATGATAGACGACTACATTGGTCCGCTTCCTATCTTCCTAGATTGAGATTGTGGAAATCGACTAGCATCAAGTTCAAGGTGGAGAAATTTAACAGAAAAGAAAACTTCTCTTCATGACAAAAGGGTCGAAAGTTATCCCTATGAAAGAGGGAGTGTTTAAGGTCGTCGCAGGAAAGAATAGAAGGCATTCGGATATGACGGAGGATTTATGGGAGGACATGGATCAAACGTCATAGAGCACGATAGAGTCACGTCTGGCGGATGAGGTAATGAACAACGTCATGTCAAAAAAATTTGCGGAAGGATTATAGTTGAAGTTAGAAGGCTTGTACATGACAAAATTACTTTCTAACAAGTTGTACTTAAAGAAATAACTCTACAGTTTGCGCATGAAGGAAGAGATCCAAATTCTCAATCACCTAAACAACTTTAACAAGCTAGTTAATATCTTTTGTCTAGAAGTAAAGATAGAGGAGGAGGATCAAGCGCTATTGCTCCTTTCTTCGCTTCCAGGGTCATATCATCGTTTAGTGACAACAATTCTTTATAGGAAGGAGACTCACAATATGGAGGAGGTAACTACCACTCTTTTTAATAATAAAATTATGAAGAGACTAGATTCAATTAAGAAGTTATCATGGTTGTTTTCCAATAAAGGGAAAAGGTCAAAGAACAACGATGGAAACAAGAGCGGAAGGGAAACTCCAAATCATCAGAACATGATAGCAGTGCATGTTTTTCTGAATGCAGGAGGGCACATAAAGAGAATTTGTTCAAAGTATAAGGAGTATTGGACAAGAAGGGTAAATGTGCCCGTTCAGAAGGTCAGGGTCAAGCCAGTTTTGCTACGAAAGTCGAGGAGTGTTCTGGTGTGATATGCTTGCAATGCACAACAGGAAGGACGATTTCTCCAAGGCTTGGATGCTTGACTATGTGTTCTCGTTTCATGTGCCCGAAAAAGGAGTAGTTTTGAACCTGTAAGGAGTTGGATGGTGTTAGTGTTCTCATAGGAAACAATGTGTCTTGCTAGACCATTGGTATAGAAAACATCAAGGTTGGGATGTTCGACGGGGTGGTGTGGATACTAGTGATCGTAAGGCACGTTCCGGAGCTAAAACCTATCTCTGACACGTTGGACGCGACAGGATGTAAGTTCCTTTGCCAAACTGATTAGCTAAGGGTAGTGAAGGGTAACTTGGTACTCATGAACGTGTAGAAAATTGCAGTCAAACTTGTACCGGTTGGACGGGAGCACAGTCATAGGTGTTGCGACCATTAAGACAAAGAATACGATGGAGGGAAAACACAAGCCTGTTATGACTTCCGTTAAAGTTCGAGTCGGAGTATGGTACTCGACCCCGATAGGAGGGTTGAGGGAAAACCAGTCTCTCAACATCTTGGACAAAGACTATGACAGGGATCATGTTGCAATTTCTCGATTCTTGAAGCAAAAATCGTGGTAAAGTACAATTTCTTAATTTTGGAAGGAGGAAAACTGTGACGGATACACTTTTGGTGTAGCTTCTCGATTCTAGAGACAAATACCGTAGAGTGGTCAAGGCAGTTTTGCGTTCTGGATAAAAGACCGTGGTGAATATGGTTCTTGGTCCTTGAGAAAAACCGTCACAGATGCAATTTTTAGTAGTCAATTGCAGTTTCTCGATTCTTGAGGCAAAAATCATAGTGGAGTCAGTTCTTGATTCTAGGTCAGAACCGTGTCAGTGTTTAGCATTTGTTAGTTTTGTGATTCTAGTAAAAAATCGCGAAGGTGGGAAGAAAGACGAAAGTTAAGAGTGAAAGTTAAATGAGCACGGAACATCGACAACTCTCTTGAGGTGGCTAGAGAAACATTATGTCAAGGTAGACATTGTTAGGATTTTGGCTCATGTTCAATAAAGGAGAGCTATGACACTCATCCGAGAATTTCGAAGAAGTTCGTAAGGAGTTGAAACATGCAAAACAGAGCATTATTGGAGGCGATATATCGACATACCGCAAGTATAGTAGTATACCATCGGTATGCCTTAAATGACGAAAAACATCCAGCAAGTTTTGAAGTGCCACTTTTTGGTATAATAATAGGTACACAATTGGCATAAAGTTGAGTCGAGGGTTGTTGTTTTTCGTATGGGGTTCAGATTTTAAGTTGCGGTTTCGACGATTGTGATTGCGATTGCTCCCTTCGTAGGTTAAAGATGAGAGATCTATTTAAGGCTCTCTAACCGGCTTAGCCTTGAAGTGGTTATAGAGTTATTGTTTGAGGCTATTGTGCTAAAGCAAGAAGGGGATTTCTAGGGTTTGCTAGGAGATCACTAAAGGAGTCTTCAAGAGTGAGAAGAAGAGATCTCATAGGAGATCTCGATAAAAGAAGGGTTGCCCTTTACGGTGTGTGATTGTAATCGATGTAAGGTTTTCTCGATAGACTCAATAAAGTATTTCTCCCCTTTGTCCAGTGGAGTAGATCGAGTTTGACCGTACCACGTACATTTGTGTTCTTGTGCTATCAATTTGGAATTTGTGCTTTGCTAGTTTTTTCCGTCGTCATAAGGTTAAAGTTCTTTTTTAATTCGCTTCCGCGTCGTGCACAACAAGTTTTTGGTGCAACTTTAAAACTGAATTTTATATGTTTGGCTTAAATTCTTAAATTAGGTTGCAATACAAAAATTGACAATAAATTTGAATGAAAAATCCAATAAGTAGTTTAAAAACTATCACACATCCATCTGTCATTTAATTCACATAATTTCTCAATTTCTTTTATATGAACATGATAGCTCACACTTCAAGAGAACCTCAAAATTGCATGACTGTTAGATCCAATCCAACCGAATCTAATGAAAGATTAAAGCTTGACAACCAATCAATGTGTGTATTTACTCATAGTATATACAATGATCAATTGATCACAAGTTGACTGAGATACTAAACAGAAATGCATAAATTATGGCAAAATTTTGAAAAGTGACTGAAATATTAAATGGGAATGCAAAGACATCGTATTAATTCCTGTATCCCAGGGGACAAGCAAATACCTGCTGCAAATCAATATTAGCCAAATAAACAGACAGAAAACCAAACAAGATGTGATCACCTTTTTTATAGGTGCCAACTCAAGAAGTTCTTTGACAGAAGAAATCATCCCTTGGACACTAAGCTTTGGCACTGTCAATCCAAAATCAAGATACACCTATTTGTAGAGAAAGCATATTAGAGCATATTCAAGTTTGTGAGCGCATTCCTGCACAAAACTAACCTGGGAGTATACGGAAGCGAGATATGATGCTTCTTTTGAAAAAGGATATGATGCGTGCAGAAGAACAAGCCTACATTTAGAAAATCTCTGGTCCTCGAGAACAGTCCGTAGGTGAAGGGGATTGCCCAGCCTCAAGTCCAAGTCCTTATCTCCAAAACTGGAAAGAAAAAGAATCCAAATTTAGACTGTGGTGTTCCTTAGAACCTCAACATGGGACAAAAGATTTGGTTGTTTTGTTGGTTCATTTCTTCAAACCAAATTGAATTCAGAAGGTTCAGTAGAAAGAGATTGTTTGATCATCTACTGTGGTACAATGCAAATGCAAATGCAAATGCAAATGCAAATGCAAATGCAAATGCAAATGCAAATGCAAAAGCAAAAGCAAAAGGTATAGGCAATACCATCGAATTGCATTCTTAACTGAAAGAAAGACGAGTCCACCAATCACCAACTAGCGTGCAGGAAGCAGATAATACACTTACCAAATGAAGTCAGAAGTTACCAACATGAATCACCAGAGTACTTATCATAGCCATAAAAACCAAATTTCAAGAAAATATGTATAGCAGAATTCTGAGTTAAGAACAGTCAATTAACCAGTACAAAATAGCAGAGAATGAGAGGCTACCCTGTGTGAATTTGCATAGGTAAGTTGAAGGATAAAGCAACTTCCAGGCTACATGTAAACAAATAATCGATGAAGCTCTTATTCTTGATGCGAACAGGTCTCCCTGCTTGAGAGGGAAAGTGTAAGAAACGTAATTATATTCTACTAAAAACAAAATAAATTTTTCTACACATCCAATTCATGTCTCAAGTCTTCCTATACTTACCATGTAAGTCATCATGAAGACCTTCCTCCGCAGCTTTCTTACTCACTTTTGTATCAATCTGCAGACCGCTTCTATAAGCTGCTATGCTTTTCATTGCAACAATTTTATCTGCAACTGTAAAAGCTAAGCTAAGGAATACAATAAATATGAGATTAACGCTAAAGAAGACAAACAAGTAAAAACTGCAATGGAAAAAGGATATGATTTCATCTTCATCACAAAAATTTCAGTGAACGACTCCAAGGACCATTTTGATTCATTGAGTGTCTCCTGAAAAAGTGACTCATCAATGACATTGTTGATCTGTAACAACTTTAAGATGATGAATAAGATGAAAACTATGATGAAAAAAGAAAAAAAAAAAATTGGTGGTAATAGAATCAAAAGGGCCAGTAAAATTGTTGAGAATTTACTCAAACGTAACCTCTTTGGTAAATGTGATTGAGAATTTACGCGAAAGTAGCCTCCTGGTGAATATGATAGATATTGACTAAACTCAAAAGGCAAAGGGTTCTTATTTAAAAATTGTACTTTGAAGATAATAAAAGAAATTAGAATATTAGAGAAATATGAAATTATAAGTACAAATTTTCTTCTCAAATTTCAAACAAGTGTTCTGTCTTGATGTACCAGAGATACCAATAACAATAAGCTTTACAATTTTTTATTTCAGTCAGCAATTTGGTATTTATATTATAAGCTAGTTTTCACGTAAATACCATGAACTATCATGTTTTTTAAGTTGATACCTTGAACTTCTTTTTTTTATCACGTTGATACCATAAACTTTACTTCTTTTCACTTGTCCTGAACTATAGCTCTTTTTCAAGTTGGCCCATATCAAAAGTAACAAACACCCTTATTTAAAGAAGGTAACCCTTTTTAAGGCTAATACGCATTTAAATATTCTCAACTATCCAAATTTTGCAACTTGCTACCCTAAAGTATTTTTATTAGCCAGTTGCTGCCCTCAACTATCAAACTCTTTGCAAGTTAATACCTTCCGTTATATTTTCCAGTAAAATTAACTTCCACTTGACCAATTTTTCAGAAAAGATCTTATGTTGTTTCCTTAATACATTTTTGACCCTTCATTTTATAGAGAAGTCCTTCCATATTTTTTCTAATTAAAATTAACACATATTTTTCCTCCACTCATCTTTTTGCTCTCCTCCACCATTCTCTCTTCCCCCAACCTACCCAAACATATCATAAGCAAGGAAACACGAAAGAGCCGATGGGAGGAGCATGGAGATTGATGTTAATTATAAATTGTTTCAAAGACATTACAACAAACATATCATAAGCAAGCTACTAAACTAGAAAGTGTGTTTTTATCAATTATACTCGAGGTTTTTTTTTTATTCCATCAATAAAATCCATTATTTTTATTCTCTAATCTTCTTACATTCATTTTGAATTGTTCATTTTCCTGGTTTTGAAAGTTTATGGGGGTTTATTAGGGCTTAGAAATCCACCAATGGGGAGATAGTTGGTTGACAGGGGGAAGGAGGAGAGTCCAGATGGGTCTGGGGCAGTTGGTGGGAGGGAGGGGTAGTTTAGAATAATGTTTGAGATGGTTAAGGAGGAAGTAAAAAAGAAGAAGCTGGCATATTGTAGTTAGGAATGAATTATTTAGAATTTTATGTAAAAAAAAAAAAAAAAAAAAAAGTTGATTATGGTGTCAAACGGACAAACTTAACAATTTATATGTTAATTTTAACGGAAAATTCAATGGAAGGTATTAACCAAGGTTCACAGTATCGATATCGGAATCGGTATCGAACTATTTCTACGAGTATTGGTATCGGCGATATCGGTAGTATCGGCAGTTTCGGATCGGAGTATCGGAATTTTTGGTATCGAAAAAAAATAATTATTAATAAATTATTTATATTTAAAAACATATATTTTATACATTTAGGCATAATTTAAGTATTTTCAGTGTTATTTCGTAGTACTTTTGAAATTAAATAACATTGTAATCACGCTTAGCGATTGGTTTACATATAATAGATCGATTTTCTTCTTTTACACGTTTTTACAATCTTATTATGCTTTAAACCCTTGATGATTTGTCTTTTTTCGTTTAATTTTCTTTGCCGAATTGACCGGAGAAGAGAGCCCCAATGTCGGCATCGGTCAGTATCGGGTATCGGTCGGTATCGAATCGGGACATGCCAAACCGTATCGGTATCGGCCGTATCGGATCGGTATCGACCGATACTAACTTGCAAATAGTTTGATAATTAAGGTTAGCAATTTCCTAATTAAACTACTTTAGCATAATAAGTTGCAAAAGTTTCATACTTGAGGGTATTTAAATGCAAATTAGCCCCTTTTAGAAAAATATATTTTAAAAACTTTCTTCGAAAAACTGATATTCTTGAAAAAGAACTAACCTCGCCCATTCCCCCCTCGCCGATGTGGCAGCCCAACACGTGCTCATCGGTGAATGGCATTTCAGGCAGCACCAGCCGCCGCAGCAACTCTCTCGATGAACGCAGGGGGGGCAGCTATGTCAGTGAGCACGCACAGGGGAAGCGCCACCGGTGACTTTAGCTTTTCTTTTTCTTTTTTTAATGGGTACAAACTTTTTAGGGGTAAAAAGAAATCCTAAATGCTGATTTGTTGCACACACAAGTAGGGTTGTTGACTAACGAAGGATCTACCTTGAAAAACTTGAATAGTACAAGGTAATTACTCGATAAAAAATAGTTTGTGATATCAAACTGAAAAACCTGATACTTCAGGGCATTTAAGGAAAAAATAGCCTATATTATATGCTGAGCTATATAAAACAAATTAACCTATAGTATATGAAGTTTACTTGGGAAAAGAGAGAAGATAATATCATGGGTGCACAGAGACATAAAGTGCATCATAATTTGGATATAAACTGACAGAAATCATGGAACATTAGCTAGATGCATATATATTTGTGTTAACTATCTGGATATGAACAGTGCACTGTGACCGTCAAAAAGAATTAAATTGTATCTACTTAAAGAAAGCAATAACTTATCAACTATATCTACTTTCCCATGATTCAAGGTCATTTTAGCACTGTCATGCTAACAGAAAAATCCAAAGGAAACTCAATTTTGACTAGAAATAACTATTTAAAACCATCTGATAAGCTTGATTGGTTTCTATTTCAAGGACATGCTACATTTTCTTCTTTGTTAACTGAACTAGTATATTTTCTTATATCATGGTTGATGGATGACAATAACTTTATTTTCAGACAAATTATACAGTTTAAGCTTCGCAAACAAGTACCAAAAAAGCCATTGCAGGTAGTATGTCAACAAGGCCAAACATCAATTCAGATAATCCCATCAGTTTCAGAACCAAATACACAGCATTTTCGGCGTACATCCCTCTGTGCAGAAACATACTAAAGATCGTTCCAGAGGAGAAGAGAGGAGGCTCTTACATCATTGAGAATCGTCTCTGCCAAGTGTTCAATTCGTAAGATTCTACCAACTGCAGGAGAAAAGCACCTGTGCCACTCCCAGTCATGCATTTTGTCAAAAACAATGCCATCATCGATAAAGACGGCAGATACATTGGCAGCTTCAAAACATTTTGAACCAATTGCATGTAACCCCGAGGACTCTCTGTATGCCTGCAGTGAGTCCAAGGATACCTCACAGCCATACAGTTCGGCAAGATCTCTTATACTTCTCTGTGGTTGACAATTGGACCAACCAATAAACAACAGTAGCAGAATTGAATTTTTATCAACAATAATACTAACTACACTACAAATTCTTGACAAAGTAAACCTAGAACTCTCACGAATTGAGCAGTAAAGCACATAAATTTGCAAAGTTTCTATCTAAAACAACATGAAAATATGGTAACCTTCCAAAAGTTGGAGAAAAATATTGGTTCAACCATACAACAAAGATTGCACATGGAATTTGCCCGAAGCAACAAAAAGGACATCAACACTCCTGTGGGAAGGGTCAAGATGTACGCAGCATTACCCCAATATATATGGAGAGGCTGTTTCTATGACTCGAACATGCATCCTCTAGGATGCATGCAACAAACCTTACCGTTGCACCATGTAACGCCCTCAATCTGCCCGAAGCGATAAAAATTGGAACTTTTACCACATTTTCTTCTGTCTGCACTTGAATTCTCATAAACACTAGAAATCATCTCTATAATATGAGGTTTAATTGGCCTTCAAATTTGTGTACCTTTAGGAGCAATTGATTAACAACAGTTGCAGAATTGATTGAGATAGAAGTAACTAATACGAATTCTCGACAAGATAAAACTCGCTAACTCTCACAAATTGAGAACTAAAGCACATACTGATTTGTGAATTTTTTTATATAAAACTACATGGAAACTTGATAACTTTCCAAAAGTTGGGGAAAAACTTTGGTTCAACCATACAACAATAACTGCACATGGAATTTGCCCAAAAGAATACAAATTGAAAATTTCTCCACATTGTCTTCTCTCTACACTCAAATTCTCAAAAATACTAGTTCATCTCTATAATCTGAGGACTAATTGATTTGTGAAGTTAATGGAGCAATCAATACACAATAGTTGCAGAATTTATGAGATAACTATACAAAATTTCTCACAAAATAGAAGTAGGGCTAATTTGCACTATAATGTCATGAACGATAAAAGTTCCACCACGAGACGATCAAAATCGGAACTTTTGTCCACATTTCTTCTCTCTGCCCTCAAATTCTAAAAAAAAACACCTAGTTGGATGTTCAACTCAACTTCAGATAGACTGTCCTTACACTCATTTCGTTTTCAGTAACTTAAAATGGAAACATATGTCGAAAACCACATGAGCACTGCTCCACTGAGTAGTGAGTAGCAATGAATAATCAAATTTTCAGATTCTTCGGCAAGAAGGAACCTTGAAGGACAAAATAAAACCAGCTAATTCTTACAAATTCAGAGGTAAAGCACGTCAAAATTTGGGAACATTTCCATATAAAACTTCCAAAAATCAGGGGGAAATAACCAGTGGCGGAGGGAGAGGAGGGCAGATGGAGTCAGTTGAGCCCACTCAATTTTTTTGGCTTAATTTCAACATGATACCCTCAATTATTCCAGATTTTAAACTTGATACGCTAAACTTTGATATACATCAACTTGATATCCTTAAAAAAAATGAAGAAACTACTCCCATTCCCCTCCCGGCTGCACCGCCCCCACCCCCGCTCATGCGCCACAGCCGCCCATACCCCTGTAGTCGCGCCCCCACCCTCGCAGCCGCCCCCACCACACAGCCCATCCCCGCTCCCCATCCCCACGCCCACATCCCCGCGTCGCACCCTCCCACCTACCCACCCACCGCAGTCGCGCCCCGCAGCAGTCGTCCCTCTCTCTGTCACGCGATGCTGCTGCTGCCGCTGCCAGAGAGAGAGAGGGGGGTGGGGGTAGTTTCATCGGATTTTTTTGTATCAAGTTGATGCATATCAAAGTTTAGGCTATCAAGTTAAAAAAAAAGGAATAGTAAAGGAGGAGATCCGCCAGGTGCCTATTGATCCTCACCAGCCAGGAGATTTTTGGAGATGGGACCCGCCGAATGCTGATGGGGGTACAGGAGGTTTTCGCTTCAAAAGCTGTTACAATCTGGTACGGACTCTCCACGACAGGATTGCGGACTTCGACTTCATCTGAGGAAAGGGGGTCGCCCAAAAGATGCAGCTCTGTTTCTACAAACTATTATTAGGCCGGTTGCTGACGAATGACAGACTTCTTAGATTTGGGGTGCAGGTCTCTTACCCGAAGTGCGTCCTATGTGGCATGGAGGACGAATCTATGGGACATCTCTTCTTTGAGTGTCCTGTGGCTTGGCATATTTGGGCTGAGTAGTGTGGGAGGTCGCTGGGCGGAGGAGGAAATCATAGAGATATCCGGGGGATCATCACCTGGATTAGGGATCGTCGAGGTATCGAACAGGGTTGGGCCAAGATGGCCAGAGTCCGCCTTGCAGCATCGGTCTGACATGTTTGGCGAGAACGTAACAGGCGAATCTTCGAGGGCCTTAACCCCCCTAGGAATTCTACATAATTTAGAATTCGATGTATCTGTAATAGCCTCTTAACCGGGGTGGAAGAGTTGTGGGAATAGTGTATTGTAATACCTTTATTGAGATTTGCGTGGAATAATATTTACCCTTATTCAATATATATATATATATATATATATATATATATATATATATATATATATATATATATATATATATGGAAGCGGATCAAAAGCCCCCCTTAGAAAATCCCCTAAAAACCCTCCTCACTCTCAGCCGTAATTTAATGTTAATATTAATGTTAATATTAACATTAAATACTAAAATTAACATTAAACTTAACATTAGAATTAATATTAACATTAACATTAACATTAATATTAACATTAACATTAACATTAACATTAATATAAAAATAAAAATTAATATTAACATTAACATTAACATTAATATTAACATTAATATTAACATTAACATTAATATTAATATTAACATTAATATTAATATTAACATTAAATTACGGCTGAGAGTGAGGGAGGTTTTTAGGAGATTTTCTAAGGGGGGCTTTTGATCCGCTCCCTCTATATATTTTTTTTTTGGAATAAGGGTGAATTTATTCCTCGCATATAGCGGAAAAGGTATTAAAGTACAACATCACAACTCTCCTTGCCCCAGGTATTTATGGGGCCATTACAGATACATCGAATTCTATATTATGAAGAATTCCAATCGGGGGGGTAGTTAAGCCCTCAAAGATACGTCTGTTCCTCTCCTTCCAGATGTGCCAAACAGACGCAGCAAGACGAACTCTGGCTCTTCTAGCCCACCCCGGCTCACGGCCTCCACGGTCTCGAATCCAGCTGAGGATGCTCCGGATATCGCGGATCCCCCCAACTCCTCCTCGCAGCTGAGCACACTGCTCAGTCCAAATGTGCCATGTCACCGGGCACTCAAAGAAGAGATGCCCTATGGATTCATTCTCTACATTACATAGCACACATTTTGCATCCGGGATCTGCAATCCCAAACCGGAGGAGTCTATCTCTCGTCATCAATCTCCCCCGCAGAAGCCGATAAGCACAAAGTTGCATTTTTCGTGCAACACCCTTGCCCCAAATGAAAGCCACCTCCTCATCCTGTGCATGGTGGATCCGGACCAAATCATAGCAGCTGCGAAAGCAGAATTGACCTGTCCCGCCCCCCGTACCCGGGCCGGCCCAACTCCATGTATCCTCCGTCAGGCTAGTATCAATGATAATATGCTGTATCTCGGCTGCAAGCGGGGCTGTATATGGGTAGTCCTCAGGTCTCCAAACTCCGTCTCTAAGGATCCGTCTGCAAGTGAGCCCCCTTCCTGCTTCCCTGTCCATCTGCTCTCCCAGTATCTCGAGGAGTGATCTGGAACCCAACCAAGGATCTCGCCAAAGGTCAGTAGTCGACCCATCCTTCATGCGCCTGCGGATAGCAGTCTGGAGCACCGGTCTACATCTCAGGATAGCCTTAAATGTGACCGAGAAATTGTTGTCAATTCTGCAAGCCCAGAAGTTGGTCCTCCGTAAGTATCTGCTAGTCATCCAGTCCGCCCAGAGCGACCCCCCCTTGATGAATTTCCAAGCCATCTTCATACAAGCAGCCTTCCTAACCTCCTGGAGAGGCCTCAACCCCACTCCTCCTTCCTCCCGAGGCCGGCACAACTGGTCCCAGGATATCGCATGGATCCCTCCCCTCCAAATGAAGTTGGCGCAAATGGCCTCCACCTTCCGGATAGTAGCAATGGGGATCTGAATAGACTGAAGCCAGAACATAGCAATGCCTGCAATCACCGACCGCACTAACTCGATCCGTCCCCCAAAAGAAAGGCCCGCCGCCTGCCAGCCCTCCACTCTCCTCTGGGCAAAGTCTACCAGGCTGTGGCAGTCCTGCTCTCGTGCATAATTGACCGTCAGCGGGACTCCCAGATATTTCACTGGGAGCTCGCCTCTGTCCACACCCAGAGCGAATGCTCTCTCCTCCTGACGAGTACACCGGGAACTGAAGTAGACTCTGCTCTTCTCCCGGTTCAGCTGGAGCCCAGAAAGTCGCCCGAACTCCTCCATAGTGTCAGACAGAGCTCTCATACCCCTCAAGGTCGGCTGAAGTAGCACCAGTAAATCATCAGCATAAATCAAATGAGATACAGCAGGACTCACCAGCCGGAAGAGGGGGACAATCTTCCCACTATGGACAGCTAAGTCCATCATACAAGTAAAGTACTCCATCACCAAGGTAAAGAGGTACGGGGAGAGGGGGTCGCCCTGCCGCAACCCCCTGTTGCTACTGAAGTAACCATACGGCGTGCCCTGGATGAGTACAGAGAAGGTAGGGGAGCAAATGCACTCCCTCACCCTCGCCACCCACCTCCCGTCAAATCCCATGGCAAGCATCAAGTGGCAAAGGAAGTCCCGATTGACCGTGTCATATGCTTTCCGGAGGTCAAGCTTAACACAGGCCTTCATCCCCCCCGGTTTGCTGAACTCTCGCACCATCTCGTGAGCTAGCAGACTGTGCTCCGCAATCGACCGGCCCTTGATGAACGCAGCTTGATTCCGGGACACTAAACCCTGCATAATCCCCTCCATACGCCTGCACATAAGGTGAGTAATAATCTTGTAAAGGAAATTACAGCAGGCAATGGGTCTAAAGTCCGCAAGAGAGGTCGCTCCCTCCTTCTTAGGCACCAACGTCAAGAACGTATGGTTCATCTCCTTCAGAAGCCGGCCCTCCACAAAGAACTCCTGAACCGCTGCCAGAACCGGAGCCTTGAGCACACCCCAGTGACGCTTGAAGAACCCAGAAGAAAAGCCATCGGGACCTGGAGCTTTGTTAGGGTCCGCCTTCATCACAATATCCTCCACCTCCTCCATCCTCACCGGTGCCAGGAGAAGACTGTTCCCATACTGGGACACCAGTCTCTTTGTGACCAGGGCCGGAAACGTGCTAGCATAGTCAGTCTGCTGATAAAGATCTGTGAAGAATCTGACGGCCTCCTCCTGAATGGCCACCGGGTCTCCTACCAGACGACCCTCAGCATTCAGAAGCCTAGGAATGCTGTTCCGGTGCTGCCTGGTACGGATCACATCGTAAAAGAATTTGGTACAAGCGGTCCCCATCCTTGAGCCAGGTGCACTTGGCCCTCTGAGCCGCACTGATCTCCTCCTGCATTCTCATGGTGCTAACCTCCTCAATCAGGGACCTCTCCTTAGCAGCCAGAACCCCATTCATAATGTCAGATTGAAGGGCCACCTGGGTATCCCGAAGCTCCTCCTCCTTATCCGCCAGAGAACTACGCGGAAGTTGTTTCACCCACCCCCTGATAGCCCGCTTGAGCTGCTTAAGCTTGTGAACAATGCGAAATTGGGCCGTGCCATCCCGGAAGTACTGCATCTCACGCATAACCATCTCCTCATACCCGGGAGAAAGGTACCAGCTGTTGTTGTACCGAAACGGCCTCGTCCTGAAAGTGGGTCTATCACACAGGCCCACCCTGATAGGGGAGTGATCGCTAGTACCCGCAGCCAGTCCTTCAGCCACCGAGTTCGGGAACCATCTGAACCACTCGCTATTGCCCAAAGCCCTATCCAACTGACAGGCAATGCGATTCTGAGTAGCCTTGTTGTGCCAGGTCCAAATATGTCCAGCTCGCTCCAGCCCCCTCATACCAGAGCGAAGAAGACAACTCTGGAAGTCATAAAGAATCGGGTCCGGAACAGGCCTGCCCCCAACCTTCTCGTGACGAAGCAACATAGCATTGAAGTCCCCCATGATGAGTAGGGGAAGATGCATGTTGTCCGCCATCCTGCCCAGAAGCACAATGTCCTCCCATAGAGCCTCCCGGAGTCTCCGGTCGTTGTGCCCATATACAGCACCCAGGATGAATTTGAACCCCCCTTTATTCTCAAAAGTAATACCAATGAGTTGTTCAGACATATGAATCTGAACCCCCCCCAACTACCTGTATTCCACCTAACCCAGATCCGCGCCACCCCGCAAAGATCTAAGTTATGTAAGTGGTCCCAGTCTGCTGGCGTCCGACGCGAGAGCATAGCGGCCCCTCGAATCTTCGTCTCCAACAGAATAGCAATGTCACATGTCTCTCTCCTCAGCACCCCTCTGATCTCCCTCCATCGGCCAATGGAACACCCCCCCTAATGTTCCATGCTAGGACCGACATCTAAATAAAAGATGGTGGGCCCCTCTGAAACTCCTCTGGATCGACACTCGAGGGAAGTGTCTCATCCGTCTGCTCAAGCACAGCATCTATCATAGAGGAAGGGGCAAGATGTGCCTGAATCCTGCTAAGAGTGATAGTCCAGTCCGGATTGGGATCAGTCGGTTCATCCATCTCCCTCATCTGAGGGAGATCCTCCAGGGTAGCCGGAGCATGCGCCTTCCTGCTTCTGTATACTATAAGTGCCTTTGAAGCCTCCGCCTCCCTCTGATCACTATTCGCCGCACTCATACCCCTGGTCGTCATGGTCCTGAATGGTACTAGAGCACCCTGCAAGCTCTCCTGTCTCCCAGAATCCGGTCTCCTCTCAATCTCCATAACTGTGTCTTCCTCCACGTGTCCCTCTGGTGTCGTCTCCTCAGGCTTGTGACTGAGAGTGTCCTCCTCCACTGGAGCCTCTGTCTGACCCTCCTCCGGCCGAGAGGTCCCTGTCTGTACCTCCTGAGGTCTGGCGGCCTCCTTCTCCTTATTTTTGCACGCACTCGTGGTGTGCCCAAAACACGCACAGTGAGAACACATGGGAGGGACCCAATCATACTCCACAGCCTGTGTTAGGACCTCTCCAGACGGAACCTGAATCTCAAGCATGCTTGGGAGCTCCGAGCCTGCCGTGATTTCCACAAAGACTCGGGCGAACATAATTCTGGAACGGAAGGTGGTAGCCTCATCAGCCTTTATCGGCTTCCCCACAAGGCTGGCAAGTCTCATGAGGAGAGGGTTGCTCCAAAATTGGACGGGGAGTTCCGGAAACCGGATCCAGACAGGGATAGCATTCAACACCTCCTTCTCACACCTCAGTTCCGGTGTCCATTCTTTCAATATAATAAGTCTCCCATCAAACGACCATGGTCCTCCCTGCACAATCCTAGTCACATCTTCTGCCAGCCCAAATTTGACATAGTAAAAACCATTCTCCCGAGAAAAGAATTCCATGCTACCCTTTGGTCTCCAAACTCTCTCAGCGTATCCCCTGATTTGGCCGTAGAACGGCTTATTTCCTAACACATAAAGCACTAATGTGTTCTTCCAGAATTCAGCGACCTTCGCTAATTCATCTGCGGGGAAGTACGCCCGGGGTCTTCCACCAACCACCATCGGGGGAACATACTCCATAGACATCGGGCTCTTTGTCACCACTGGGGTGCAAACCTCCTTCCATGACCGAGGTCGCTGATCCCCAGTTGGGGTTCTGGTTGGGGGGGCCCCAGCTTCCTGGTTCGGCCTGCCATTATCGACAGCCACACCCTTCCCCTTCTCCGCCGCCGTCGCCTTTGGCCTCCACCCCGGTACAGTTCGCACCAGACCCCCCCACGCCTACGGGTCTCCAAAGCGCCATTCCTAGGACGAGTCCCTTGGTTTCCAGTCTCCGCCCTTCCCGAAACTTGGGATAGGGGCCCTCTCCGTCCAACAGTCCGGCGTCGCGTCACGGTTTGCCAGCCAGCATCTCCAGATTTGTCTCCTCCGGACCCGAACTCGAAGATGTGACCTCCTCCTAAAGACCCACCGCCGCCTAGGGGGGGGCCGCCACCACTTCCCTGCCCTCCGCCGCCGGGGAGATGCTCGCCCCCGCCACCCGACCCCCCCCCCCGCCTGGGGGGGTGCTGTTGCCGCCGCCGCCTGACCCCCCCCCCGCCTGGGGGGGTGCTGCTGTTGCTGGCGCCCGACCCCCGCCCGCCTGGGGGGGTCCCGCCGCCACCTCCCAGCCCTCGCCGGCTGAGGGCAGGCCCGCCCACGCCGCTCCCCGCTCCTCCCGACCCCCCCTCCGACTGGGGGGACCCGCCACCGCCTCCTCCAGAGATGGCCAGAGGCCAGCCGCCTCGTCCCCTGCCTCCCTGCCGGCGAGGCCCCCTCCCCGCAAGCGGGTCGGGGGGCCGGGGGGGAGGGGAGGTCAGTTTTCCGGAAACCCTAGCGGAGAGATCCCGCTCCCTCTATATATATATATATATATATATATATATATATATATATATATATATAACATATATATATATAATGGCGGCTGCGGGAGAACCCGGAAACCCTAGCTCTGCTAGGGCATCGCCAAATCGTGGTGTGGAGGCGGCCAACCGCCCCCCGGACCGGGGGAAAGGCAAGGGGGTGGCGGTGGCGGTCGGTGGCGACCGGCGGGAGGTGGTCGGCGACGGCCGGCCGCCGGAGACGCGCGCAGCAGCTGCTGCTCGCCCGCGCGCGGGAGCAGGATCCCAGAGGGCCGACCGGGGAGGTCCGGCGACCCTCCCCCGGGGGCAGGTGGCTGCCGGCGACCCTCCCCAGGCGGGGGGGGGGGGGGGGGGGTGGCCGGAGAGGGCTGCGGTCGGCGGCTTCTCATCCGAGCACGGGTTCGGTTGGGTGTTCGACGGCGGTGGACCCCGGGGGCTCCTCGATGGTGTTCACCGCCCAAAGGACATCGTCTGGATTGGAGGATGAGGAGGGGGCTTGGACTACGGTCCAGAATCGGAGGATAAGGCGAGGAGGAGGGCAACGATCGCAGATCCCTGCGGCTAGGAGAGGCTCAGCTTATACGCAGGGATCGGACAGGAGGGCGGGGATAGCCAGGAGAACGGGTCCAACGGTGGGTCAGGCTCACTTGGGGGAACGGGAGGGACAAGCCAGGATTGCGTGGCGGCCTCGTGCGAAGGGGTCAGAGGGGACGGCTGTCCCAGTTATCGGGGGAAGAGGGACTGCTGCGAACATGAGTGCCCGGCCAACCCCGACGATTCCACCTCGGAGTCCGGGCCCGCGGCCTGTATCCTGGGCAGCTGCATGCAAGGTGGGGGTCGCCAAGACTCCGGCATCGATGGAATATGTTGCACCTATGGCGATTGGGGGTGAGCTCTGCGCCGACTTCCCGGCCGACGAAGTGGCGAAGGTGACAGCATTCTGGGAGAATACTTTAGTGCTATATGTGTTGGGGAGCAAGCCCTTCTACGGGCAGATCCGAGAATATGCGGACAGAGTCTGGCGGCCGAAGGGTAGCATGGAGTTCTTCTCCAAGGAAAACGGCTTCTACTTCGTTAAATTTGGGTTGGCAGAAGATGTGACTCGGATACTCCAGGGAGGGCCATGGACGTTTGACGGCCGCCTCATTATTCTGAAGCAATGGTCTCCCGACTTGAGGTGTGAGAAGGAGGTGCTTAATGCGGTGCCTGTGTGGGTTCGGTTTCCTGAGTTCCCGGTACGCTTCTGGAGTGTCCCACTTCTTATGAGACTTGCCAGCCTCATTGGCAAGCCGATTAAGGCGGATGATGCCACCGCCTTCAGGTCTAGATTGATGTATGCTCGGGTATTTGTGGAGATTGATGCCAGGTTGGACCTGCCTGAGCAGTTGAAGTACAGGACCCCTTCTGGCCAGTTACTTATGCAGAAGGTGGAGTATGAGTGGGTTCCCCCCAGATGTCCGAAGTGTGCCTGCTTTGGGCATCTTCCGAGTGCTTGTAGGCGTGGAGGAGCTTCTGAGGTGGTGACGGAGGAGGTAGTGCAGGAGGCAGGTGGTGCAGATGACTCTCCAGTAGTTGACCAGGTGGGCTTGATGGAGGATGAGATGGAGGCAGACCCTTCCCCCATCTCTGGGGAATATGAGGGGTCTCCGACGGAGGTTCTTGCTGGAGCGATGGTTGAGTATATGGGGACGAGGACCATGACCACCAGGAGTATGGGACAGGAGGACAGGCGAAATGGAGATAAAGACACGCTAGCTCTTCAGGTTTACAGTCGGAAGCGCCAGGCTACGGAGTCGCATAGTGAGGACAGCGGACAGGGTGGGACGGAGAGAGTGTGGAAGGTCAATCCTAAATGGGTGGCGGTCCTAGCTCAGCCTCCCCCACAGGGGGACCCACAAGGGGCTGCGGCCCCTGCTCTGCCCCTTCTTCTTCAGGGGGATAGAGTTGAGGATACCAGAGATATGGAGGTTGCACTCTCCCCGGGTGCCCTTCAGAGGATGTTCAGGGGACCCCACCCGCGGTTTAGATGTCGGCCCTTGCCTGGAATGTCCGGGGGGGGTGTTCTCTGGGGAGATGGAGGGAGATTAGTGAGGTGCTGAGGAAGGAAAAGTGTGAAATCTCGATCTTACTAGAGACTAAGATCAGGGGTCCAGCTCCACAACCTTGGTCTCTGTGATATGGCGAGGATCTGGGTTAGATGGAATGGAGCTAGTTGGGAGGGAGAGGAGGTTTTCATGTCTGACCAGCTGGTGGCTATCTCCTTCACCAACAAGGGTGGGTTCCGATTCTTACTTGGTGCTGTCTACGGGCACAACGACAGGAGGCGCCGGGAGACCTTGCGGCAGGACATCATCAGGCTGAGTTCCTTAGCGATGCATCGTCATCTCCCCTTACTTATTATGGGAGACTTCAATGCTACGCTATACAGGGGGGAGAAGCTGGGGGGGAGGCCGGTCCCGGACCAGATCCTCTCAGATTTTCAGTCTTGCCTGCTCCAGTCCGGGCTCAGGGATCTGGAGAGGGTAGGGCACATATGGACATGGCACAACAAGGCGATGGTGAGCAGGGTGGCATGCCAGCTCGATCGTGCTTTGGGAAACAGTGATTCGTTCCGCCTATTCCCCTCTTCTGTGGCTGAGGGGCTCCCTGCGGGGACCAGTGACCACTCGCCGATCCTGGTGTGCTTCGTGGAGAGTCCCAGATGGAGAGCCCGTCTGTTCCGGTATGATAACAGTTGGTTCCTATCGGCTGGATATGAGGAGACTGTGGCGGGAGGTCTTTGCCAGGAGGCGGTCGGCACTGCCCAGTTTTGTATGGTTCACAGGCTGAAGAAGACCAAACGCGCCATCAGAGACTGGGTGAGGGCTCTCCCCCGGACTTCCTTACAGGAGAAGGAGGCGGAGTTGAGAGACCTGCAGTCAGATCTTCAGGGCGACATGATGAGTGGGAAGATGGCGGCTAGAGAGAAGAAGTTGGCTGCAGAGGTCAACACCTTGCGGCTCCAGCAGGAGATTAGTGCGGCCCAACGGGCCAAATGCTCCTGGCTCAAGGATGGGAATCGCTGCACCAGATTCTTCTATGATGTCATCCGGGCTCGCCAGTACCGGAACCGTATTCAGAGACTGATTGGCAGGGACGGGCGTCTTGTGACCGACCAGGTTGCTATCCAGGAGGAGGCTGTCCGGTTCTATTCTGAGCTCTATCATCAGACGGACTATCCTTCGGTATTCTCGCAGCTGACTACGAAGACGTTGATTACGGAGTATGGCAATAGTCTTCTTATGGCTCCTATCCGGATGGCGGAGGTGGAGGCGATTGTGATGCAGGCTGATACTTCCAAGTCTCCTGGGCCGGATGGTTTCTCCAGTGGCTTCTACAAGCGTCATTGGGGTATCCTCAAGGTCCAGGTCCTTGCGGCTGTTCAGGAGTTCTTTGATACGGGCAAGCTCCTGAATGAGCTGAACCACACCTTCCTGACGCTAGTGCCCAAGAAGGAGGGGGCGACTTCTCTTGCTGACTTTCGACCGATTGCTTGCTGTAATTATTTGTATAAAATAATTACTCATCTTATGTGCAGGAGGATGGAGGATGCTATGCAGGGCCTGGTTTCTCGGAATCAGGCGACATTCATCAAGGGGCGGTCTATTGCGGAGCATAGCCTGCTGGCTCATGAGCTGATTCGGGAGTTCCACAAGCCTGGAGGGATGAAGGCCTGTGTGAAGCTCGACCTGAGGAAAGCCTACGACACCGTCAACAGAGACTTCCTCTGTCATTTGATGGGTGCGATGGGATTCTCCGAGACATGGGTGGACAGAGTCAGAGAGTGCATCACCTCTCCTACTTTCTCGGTCCTCATTCAGGGTATTCCATACGGGTTCTTCGGCAGCAGCAGGGGGCTTCGGCAGGGGGACCCGCTTTCCCCCTACCTATTCACCCTCGTGATGGAGTATTTCACCTGTTTGATGGACATTGCGGTGCATCGGGAGAGGATTGTACCGATATACAGCAGGGTCTCTCCGGTGGTCTCACATCTCATATATGCGGATGACCTATTGGTTTTGTTGAGGCCTTCCATGCGAGGGATGAGGGAGCTTGCGACGGTGATGGAAGAGTTCGGTCAGCTATCGGGCCTTCGGTTAAATAGGGACAAGAGCAAAGTTTACTTCAGCAACTCTTGCACTTTGAAGGAGGAGCGGGCCCTGGAGCTTGGGGTGGAAAAGGGGGACCTCCCGGTGAAATATCTGGGGGTGCCCCTTTCCGTCAACTACGCGAAGGACCGAGAATGTCAGAGTCTGGTGGACTTTGCACAGAGGAGGGTAGAGGGCTGGCAGGCGGCTGGCCTATCTTTTGGAGGGCGTATTGAGATGGTTCGATCGGTCATTTCTGCTATTGCTTTGTTCTGGCTCCAATCTATTATGGTTCCTTTGGCTACTATCAGAAAGATTGAGGGCATATGTGCCAAGTTCATTTGGCATGGGGGGATTCATGCCATCTCTTGGGAGCAGCTCTGTCGGCCCAGAAAGGAGGGAGGTGTGGGTCTGCGATCCCTTGTATCTGTCAGGGAGGCGGCGGGGATCAAGCTGGCATGGAGGTTCCTTCAGGACGATTCTCTCTGGTCGGCCTGGATGACTAGTCGGTATCTCCGGGACAGGAACTTCTGGGTATGTGAAATTGACAACAACTTCTCTGTGTCTTTCAAGCATATCCTGAGGAACCGTCCTGTACTTCGGACGGCTATTCGGCGGAAGATGAGGGAGGGAGGGGAGACGGACCTTTGGCTCGATCCGTGGATTTCAGGTCAGTCTCTTCTGGAGATTCTGGGTCCCCAGAGGGACGGTGTGGCGTACAGAGGTCTGACTTGTAGGCACATCATCAGTGGTGGGGTCTGGAGGCCAGAGGAGTATCGTTTCACTGCTCAGTTAGGTGAGGAGATCATACAGGTGCAGATCACTCCTACGGCACTGTCTGATGTCTGGGTTTGGGCCCCTCCCGGCCGCTCGGAGGGTGCGGGGGAGTTCAGATTTAGCAGCTGCTACGACCTTGTTCGCCCCCACTTCGATGATATTGAGGAGTACGACTTTGTCTGGGGGAAGGGGCTTGCCAGGAAGATGCAACTGTCTGCTTATAAACTGGTGCTGGGCCGGTTACTCACTAGGGACCGACTACTTCGGTTCGGGGTCCCTGTCCCTGACCCTAAGTGTGTTTTGTGTGAGACAGAGAATGAATCCATTGGGCATCTGTTCTTTCAGTGCCACGTGGCATGGAGCATCTGGGCGGAGCAGAGCCGGAGACACTTAGGAGGGGTTGGAAGGGAGCGGGACGTCAGAGAAATCCTTAAGTAGATTGGTGATTGCAGGGGCCAGGAGCAGAGCTGGGCCAGATGTGCCAGATTGAGACTTGCTGCATCTGTTTGGCATGTCTGGAAGGAGAGGAACCGGCGCATTTATGAGGGGCTGTCCACTACACCAGTGGACATCCTTCAAAACATTGAGTCGGATGTACTAGTAATGTCCCCCTGAGTTGGGACTGTATCTCTATGTTGTAACCTATTGCGATGATAGTGGAATAAAATTTACCCTTTTTCCAAAAAAAAATATATATATATAATATATATATATATATATATATATATATATATATATATATATATATGGTCCGGATCGGGAGCCCCGCAGGAGCCCCGTCGCCCTCGACCGTTGGATTGAGCGGACGCACGCACGGACCTTACGCAGACCCCCCGATCCGATGGTGCAGGGGTGGCTTTGGCGGGACTCCCCCTGCGGGACTTTTGATCTGTATCCATATATATATACACACACATACTGATGGAGCTGGCACAGCTTGTGTGGACCAAAGGGGTTGCAATCTATGTTACCTGGACTCGGGTACGGGTGTCGGGTACGGGTACATATCCAAGAGTCGGACCCTTCAAACTCATAATTGAAGAACACACAGACTCGGCTAAAAATGATCCAAATTTTGGGTATGGATACGAAAATATGACTAAGGTTTCGTAAAAAGACAACCTGTAATTATAAATTACTAGTAAACTTTACTCAACTAGTTGAATAAGTCCCTAAGGGACCGTCCCTTCAGCTCCCCTACTACTTAACTACCCGTCTACCATATGAAAATAAATTATCTACACCATTACCACATTAAAATAAACTATCTACATCACTACCACATTAAAATAAACTATCTACTTCACTACCAGTCTTTCAATTGTCACCATGAAGGATCCGCTTGTCACCATGGAGGATCGGATACGGATTCCATATCCATACCCATGTCCTAAAGGGTCGACATGGGTACTTCTCCTTGAAGTGGAGAGTCCGGGTAACATAGGTTGCAATTAAAATGCAACTTTGCATGTACATACTGAGCATAGGGAGGTTGCTTACCCTCGATCGCCTGCATCACTTTGGTGTGCAGTTGGGGATCAACAAGACAGTGAATCTATGAGTCAATTGTTTTTCTCGTGCTCGATTACGGCATCCATCTGGCACAACCAATGTATGAAGCTTAATATGATGTTCCGAGGGCCTCGAGACTGGCAGGATGTGGTGAGTGATATCACAGCTGAGCGAAAACGGGAATCTCAGTGGTATAATGAAGCAAGGATACGGTTGGCAGCTTCTGTATAGCACATTTGGAGGGAAAGAAACAACAAAGTTTTTGAGCATTTGCTAACTCCTATTGCTGGGATCCTTCACGACATAGAATATTATGTCAAATTTATAGGGAATATACCAGCCCCATAGTATGGAAGGGTTGTAATCAGTCCTTATATTAATATAATTACCTTTCTTCCAATATATATATATATATATATATATATATATATATATATATATATATATAGAGAGAGAGAGAGAGAGAGAGAGAGAAAAGGGGGGATAAAAGATAGTTTTTACATATAAAGGGGCATAGTTTGTAATAAAACAAAGATGAAATTAAAAAACACTTGGTGATCAACTTGAGGGGACTTTATAGAGGATGTCCTTATGATGATGAGTTTTCCGATTTGAAGGGGATTGGTGATCTTGCTAAAAATTTATTTGAGCGAAGGAAGAATGAATTATATCCATCGGTGTACTCGCTTTTAAAGTTGGTTCTAGTCTTGCATGTTGCAATTGCAACTTATTGAAAGAGCACTTCCGACGATGAAGTTTATCAAGAATACACTTAGTAACCGAATGTGAGATGAATTTATGAATGCAAGTTTGGTGACATACATTGAGCAAAACATTTTTGCAAAAGTTGAAAATAAGGACATTTGGCAACATTTTTAAAATATGAATCCTCGGATGGGTTATTGTAAGCAAGTATTATCATTTATGATGTAATACAAATATTAAAATGCCTTTGTCATCAAAATATTTTGTGATTAATTTATTCTTTTTTTCCTTTACACTTCTATTATTTTTTTGAATTAAAATTTTACTAGTTGATTTTAACCCCGCTATGCCCAACTCCTGGCTATGTAATAGTCACTGAAAATAACAATAGCAAGTAGAATTTGCTCGGAATCAATAAAAATCGAAACTTTCACCCACATATTCGTCTACCCTTAAAAAAAAATTTAAATGAATCTTGAACTAGAGAGACTGGGGGGGGGGGGGGGGGGGGGGGGGGGGGGGGGGGGGGAGGGGGCTAGAACTAGAGGGAGTGGGGAGCGAGTGAGAGCGCCTCGCCTTCGGCCTCGGAGAAGCAGCAGAGGAACGGGAAGTCGGATCCTTCGGCGACGAGGTTGTGGGCGTGTCCGTCGATCGCCAAAACCCTCTCCGCCGCCTCCCTCGGCACTATGTACTTATCCTCTATTTTTTCTTGCGAGCGCGCAGCGTGGGCTTCTGCGTGCAGGCGATGAGCGGCTGCTACAATTCCGCACGGAGGTTTGAGCGGTGTTTGAGTGGATTTTCTGTTTTAATCCGCTCTACCTTTTGGGATTTTGAGATAATGGTTAGTAACCGCCCTTATCTGTGGGGTTCTCTCTGAATTTAGTGGGTGGCAGCTGATTCAGGCTTGGCTTGTGCCTTCTCTATACATATTCTCTTCTATTCTCTTTTGAGAGAGACATAAAATATATTACTACGAGAGAAGAGTTAGGAGCAGCCAGAGAGATCCTCGAAACGCGTCCGTTCGTCCAGTTCGAGATCCACAACGGGGGTAAAAAGAGCGTTTCAAAAGTTCATCTACGAACTTGCTCGTTCTTGGAAGCAGATCGACGGAAAGTGACGAATCTTGCTTTGAGCAACGGTGATCGTCATCACTCCCATCGAGTTGTATTCTTCTTCATCGAGTTTCTGCTTATGTGGAAACTGTTATTGCTAGTTTTTTTTCCTTCTATTCAGCAACTAGTTGTTGCTAGTTTTTTTTAAGGGTTATTTAGTAATAGGGTCTCATATAATAGTGGATATTAGGATTTAGGTCTAAAAAATGACAGGTATTAGAGTTTGGATCTCCAAATCACTGTTCACGTAGGCAAATGAATAGTGATTTGGAGATCCAAATCCTAATGCCTATTTTCGAGACCCAACCCCTAATTTTAACTATTATACAATATCCTATTACTAAATAACCGTTTTTTTAATTTCAAAAGTCAGTTTGTAATTAATATTCGGTTTTCACATACATTGTACGATATAACCTTCCGCAATAACAGAATTTGCCCGGAATCAGTAAAAAAAATCGAAACTTTCGCCCACATTTTCGTATACCCTTAAATTCTTTTAAAAAAATGGATATCGAACGAAAGGGGGGAGGGGGACCTTGAACGAGAGGGAGTGGGGAGCGAACGAGAGCGCCTCGCCGTCGGCCTCGGAGAAGCAGCGGAGGAACGGGAAGTCGGACCCTTCGGCGACGAGGTTGTGGGCGTGTCCGTCGATCGCCGAAACCCTCTCCGCCGCCTCTCTCAGCACTCTATACTTATCCTCCATTTTCCTCTCTCTCTCTCTCTCTCTCTCTTTCTCTCTCTCTCTGTGCGACTTTTTAGTCGGTTGACTGGCAGACCTCCTACATGCATATATCAGCTTAAGTCAAGACATCATTATGCTATTACACTTGTACCCTTCCAAAAGCATGCTATCTTGTCCTGCCCAATTCAGTCAAGTTTTGCACCCTCAAAACTAGACAAGGTGTGGTACGAGTAAAACTTTGATACAGAAGGAGGTATCAAAATTTTGATACATCATTTGTATGACAAGTGGGCCTATACTAAAACTTTATGTCCACAAGTCTTACAAAATGAGAGGAGTGCCCACTTGTCATACAAAGGAGGTATCAAAACTTTGATACCTTCTTCTGTATCAAAGTTTTCTCCGGTGTGGTACATACTTGCATAGGACTATACCCTATTTCTGCTACTGTAAATTTTATCATGTCTTTTTCAAATATTGTAATTCATGTAACTTTGTTTTATATTTTTTTTACATGTGTAGTAGAATTTATATGGACCTCCGTTCTATTCAATTTGTAGATCAGATATAAGTTGGGTTTTTCTAAGGGCACCACAAAATTTACTTGGGAGCAGCCCAAGCAGCTGGAAATTTTGCTGGAGGGCACCCAAAAATTGCTTGGAGGAGCCCAATATTAGGGTTTTTCTCTCTCCTCTCTCCTCCTCCTTCCTCCTCCTTCTTCCTCGAGCGGCGTTCCTCCCTCTCAAGGACATCCGGTTTCCCTACTCCCTACCGCCGCGGCCATCGCCATGGCCACCAACTCCTTCCTCCTCCCCGCTCACCGCCCTCCCCTCCTCTCCTCCCGGATCCGCTCACCGCCCCTCCCCCTCCACCTCTGGCACGGGCTCTCGGCGCTGGTCCCCTTCGCTGCGTGGCACGAGAGCGACGGCTGCACCAGGCCTAACAGGTGGGTCACTTCCCATCTGCTGCTGCTGCTGCTTCTTCTCCGAAGACTGCCAACATACTGGCAGTCCTAGGACTGTCAGTAAGTTGGCAGTCCTAATATAATGTTAGGACTGCCAACTTGCTGGCAGTCCTACTTGCTGGAAAAAAATTGGGATAGCCCCAAGTAAAAAAATGGATAGCAAACTTGTAATTTTTTTTGAACATTTTTGGGCTAGCCCTAAGTAAAAAGTGTGGTGCCCTTAGAAAAAACCTATAAGTTTAGAGATTGGTCGCAGTATGAAATAAAGTCCGATAGGATAATTTTTATTATAGTTGGCTATTTTTTCGAAGATGTTGCATTTTAAATTCTTACAGCAACATTGATGCTTCATATATAGGGTGTATTCTTTAAGGATGGATATATAAATGTTTACGAGTCGTCTAATACCAACGTTTCTAATAGGGATGTTAAATTCATGAGCTACTTCTGGAAAAACACCCTTGGAAAAGATCAAGACGATAGTTTAGTAATCGACTGCTTACCACCCGTAGATGGATGGTCGGATTAAATTTGTCAATAGGAGCCTAGGCGATCTATTTAAGTGTTTGGTTGGTGAACACCTAGATACTTGGGATCTTGTATTATAAATTGTGTACAATAGTTTAGTCAACAGGCCCAGAGGGTTGTCATTGTGGTTGTCAATGGAGTCCAACCTAGGAAGCCTAAGGAACTGTCACGCCCCATAACCGGAATACCGGAGAGCGGGGACAGACATAGCCAGCTACGCAATCCCAAAGTACGTTAATACTCTGAAATCACGTATAAGCTGTCAAGACATGGGGGTTACTCTACAAGCCATCAGTCAATCCTATGGTTTAACAATCCTAGGTATCTCAATCACAGGCAATTATACAATAGCAAAGAGTACGATCATCATACATACAATAGTAAGGCGTCCCGAACCATATATACATGACTGATCATGAAGCCAGTACCACAGAATTGAGGACTAGCTAGAGTATTAGTCGTACATGATAAGGACTAGCTATAGTCTAGAATACACATATCATGTTTATGCCCGTAGGCTACAGTATCAAGGAAAATACCAAAACACGAGCTAAACACGTGCTCGGGGCTAAACGTTACAAGAGGAGAATTTACATATCAGTGGGAGAATGAAGAAGAAATCCACTGAGGCACTCTGGTGCTCCGGCTGGTCACCGTCGAGTAGATGGTGCGGTAGATCCTTCGGGCTCTTCTATTAGAACCTGGCCATGCAAAACCAGTGGGGTTAGACCCCAAATAGCAAGTACCACAAAGGAGGCCGAACTATGAACTTAAAACCAGCAATCATTAGCAATCAACAAGCAGATAAGTAAAGGAGGATCGAGATTCGTGCAGTACCAATGCACTTATCCCGAACATAGGAAGACAGTAAGTAAATCATCATTATTTGACATAAAGTAAACTGGAGAACGTGTTAAATAAATAGAACTGGGAAGGTGATATACGATGAGATAACCATGGGACTATTCAGATAACCAGGTTACAACCCGTAAACCAAACAAGGACCGGAGTTGTAACCCTTCGTCTGAACAGAACTTGGTTTCTCCCACCATTTATCGGCAGGATAAAATAAGAAATCAGGACATGTAACGATCATGTACAGGACAGGACGAATATGAACAATTAGGTCATGTGACAATCTTGTGCAGGATCAAGTCAAGACTAGACTGAGTTAGACTCCATTCAATCAATCACGGCCAAGCAATAAGTACGGCTTGATACTTTAACTAACTAGGGTTATCACAGGCCTAGTTACTAGCAAGATGCAATGAGATTCTTCCAAGTCCAGTTACCTGTTTGTTACTACCTGAATGACCCCAGCAAAGAAAAGGAAAAGATAGCATGGTATAGCAGACACACTGTAGTAAGATACATGTGTCCTAAGGTACCACGCTCGACGGCGGGCTGGAAGTGCGCTCATCTCGACGGATAGCAACAAATCCCATGTATATATATATATATAAGGCCAGGATCAAAGGGACAACAGGTAACTGGAAAAGTCTCTCCATGAACTACTTGATCAATCTAGTCATTAATCCTAGCCATATTCAGTATGAATCCCTGACCGTGGAAAACCAGGGATTCATGTCCTAGACATGATGCAAGACAAGACGGGTTCATTTGTACAAACACAATCACCCACGGTGTCCAAGCCATTCATACTGGTCATGTCAGGTTAGCCGTCGCAACAGCATTTCAAGGAGTATCATGTCAGATTTATCATGTCAAGAGTGCGCCACGGCAGGCCACTATCAAGAATTATCATGTCAAGTCTAATTGTCAGGAGTGCACCACGGCGGGTCACTATCAAGTCATGTCAGGTTTACTGGTCAAGAGTGCGCCACGACGGGCCACCATCAGGTCATGTCAGGTTTATTAATCAGGAGTGCACCACTACGGGTCACTGTCGTGTTTAGGGTACATGTGCCGGACAGTATAGTGCAAGCATTCAATCAGGAGACTCAAGTTATTCTGAGGTTACAAGGCACAAATCATCATTAAAATCAAATAAGAATAGAGAAATAATAATAACAATAATTTAAATAGCTGGACAAGGCATAGGAAGGAGCCCTGCGGCTCAGGGTCGCTATCAAGCATTGTTCAATTATCATTCCAAACATAATACATAAATTCGGGATTATCAAGTTCATGACAAAAGGCATAAGGATATAAAATGGGCATAAAAATATACAATAGGGATAAATGTGTACTCCATAGGAACTCAAGTTACAAAAAGAGCCACAAGACTTGGATATACAAAATAAACGAAATATAAAATACAGGACATGACAGAGCCATACGGCTCGGGCAAGGCTGGCTCATGCGGCAGGATTAATCAAATACATGCGGCTGAATTTATGGGGTTCATGCGGCTCATGAAATCTGAGTCCATGCGGCTCAGGGAATGAGCAGGGTCCTATGCGGTTCAGGGAGTCCCAGCCCTATGCGGCTGAAGGAGGAATCGGGCTTATACGGCTGAGACAGCACATCCCATGCGGCTCAGGGAGACGGGTCTCATGCGGCTCAGAGAACGAGCCTCATGCGGCTGGGTCAATCAGGGTCATGCGGCTCAGGAATGTGGCACATATACGGCCAGCGAGAGATGGGTCATATGCGGCTGGGGACGTTCAAGTCCATGCGGCTAGTCGTAAGTCCTATGCCATGCGGCTCGATCTAATCAAGGTCATGCGGCCCGGGAATCAAAAGTTCATGCGGCTAGATGGATCAAATCTTCATGCGGCTGGGAGTAAGTTTCTGCAGCATAGGCCATGTGGCCAAGTCATGCAGTAAGCTTATGCGACTAGGAAGGATAACTGGCCGCATAAGAGCTATGCGGCTCAGTTCTTGCGGCTGTGAACTGTTCTTCTTCTCCATTCTTCCGAGAAGAAGAACCACTCAAGCCATGGCTCCCAAGCTCCATGAATCTTGCATCCAGAGTCCAAATCCGAACTTCTTTGGATCAAAATAGGGCAGAACAAAATTCTCTACAACATGGAACCATCAAAACTTGAAAATAATAAATTTTAATATATCAAAACCCATGAAAACCGAATTTGCTTCAAAGATAGATCTACAACAATCTAGCCATCAAATTAGAAAACTCCAAGTTCTAAACATGCTTAGAATGTAACAATAAAGAGAATGGAACAAACAAAATGGAAATCGTCCAACATTCGGCAAGGTGTACTTGCCTCTCTCTAATGGCTAGGGTTTGGTGGAAAAAGAAAATGAATGATGGTGAATGAGGAGGGAGAGAGAAAAAGTGGCTTATATAACAAGCCCAAGCAATCTCCACCATTCATTCCTCTCCACTCAATCTAAGCCATACACCTCATCTCATAAAGAACCAACTAACCAAACCAAGTCCAAGCCAAATCAAACCAAGTCAAAGTGGAACCGAACCAAATAAAACCAAATCCAAGTTAAACCAAGTCATGAAATCCTACAATTAGGAAATTTTAAAATATCACACGAATCGAGAAATACGAAATACGGCTCAAATAAATACGTATCCGTATAAAATACCGATATAGTGAGACGGGTCTCACAGGAACTTCTACCTAGGGCTGCAAATGAGCCAAGCCGTTCGCGAGCTGCTCGAAGCTCGGCTCAATAAAAGCTCGTTTGAGCTCGGTTCATTTAGTAAACAAGCTGTGTCACGCCCCAGAACCAGAATACTGGAGAGCGGGGGAGTGACTCAGCCAGCTACGTATTACGGGTAGATGAATACCGTATAATACGATCAATGCTGTCTAACCAGACGAGGGGGTACATACTACATAAAAGTCTTACTATGGTCATTACACATCTATTGTCTCAATCATTCAAACAAGAAACAGAAATATAGAACATGTAAGGTAAAGCAGTAAGGCGTCCCAAACGCTCAGTCAAAATATTCTTGAGATCTGGCTTTACAAAACATAGCCAGATGATATAGCAAGCGTACACAATTGTTATCAGCTGCAGTCTGACTTAATTACAATTATGCAAAAGTAAGTACAAGATAATCCGACTAACATGTCGGTGCCAAACGACAAGGTATAAAGTAGATAACAAAACGAGTGGTGAAGTTAAGGAACCCACTCGAGGCCTCCTGCGATCATTCCTCTAGTATTGACCATCCTGGAGGTGGAAGTACGCTGAGTCCTCGGGAACTGGCTCTAAATCTGGCCATGCAAAACCAGAGAGGTTAGACCTCTAATAACAAGTACCACAAGGGAGCACGACATGAAAACTAAAACCAGTAAGTAAGAGAATATAATAATAGATCTCTGCTTGCTACTAGAACTCACATCACATCAAGACACTTCAAACCAACCTCCCAACCAAACAAGGACAGAAGTTAGCCCGTCATGTCCTGACATTCTGATCATCCCAGTTAGGTAACAGAGTACAGTGCACAAACAAATCATCTTGAACGGCCAATTAACTCCTACGGCTTGCTATTATGAGTCCCAAGTTATCCTGGAATAATGCAATTAGGGATTCCTCAGTTCTTACTATGTGCAAGCAAGGCTAGTCTATCCAGTCAATCAATTGGCCCATGCATGAATTAGACGAGTCCTAGCAGGACGCTCGTCAAAATACAACATACAATAATAATAAAAGCAGATACTGTTTTCTGCCCGTGTGGCAGATTTACAGTATCTGTGGGAACTAGCCGGCCCGTCGGGTACTACTCGTCCCAAGGGGGCTGCCATGTAAGAATTCGGGAATCCATTCTCTCCATGCAATCATTATTTTATTTAACTTAATAGTCTCTACATTGAGTGAAATCCCATACCGTGGATCATGGTCATTCAAATGAGTACTTTCGTACGGGGTACGATATGCACAACTCTACAACGATACCAGTGCGGTTAGGTTGTAGGTCTTACATAGCGTAATGCAACAAACAAATCTATCCACGGTAATCATGCCTTGACCGTAAAGTACACATGCTTCTTTTGTAGAAAAATAACTAAATAAATAAATAAATAAATAGATTGAAGCCTGCATGTGCATGTATGTCAATATTCGGGATCAGCCAGTCGAGTACAATAGTTCATAACATGAACGTGTCTCATTCATTTCATTCAATAAGACGACTAGCCAGTCTCTTAGTTCCAATTAGGAACGCATGATCAATTTAGTCAAGATCACAATCATTATCAATGGTGGCAAGGCATGAAAGTCAACTAGCATTCAGTGGGGTCGAGTCTACAACTCTCAGGGTTTAATTCTAGTCAAATCCGGGTATCTATAACTCAATTCATGACACATGGTACATCTCACGTAACAATCTATAATTAACAGAAATATCAACATATCATGATTATAACAGGTTTATGCAAAAAGGCGTAAGGATATAAAATGGACGTTAAACATCTAATAAGATATCAATATACAGGGCTATAGAAGATCCAGGGTAAGCAGGCTACTCTCATGTCAGCCTACGCTCATGCCAGCGTACGCTCAGGTCAAGATACGCTCAAGCCAGCGTACACCCAGGTCAAGCTACGCTCAAGCCAGCGTACGCCCAGGTCAAGCTACGCTCAAGCCAAGCTAGCGTATGGAAGTCATACGCTTCCAAAAGGCAGCGTATAAACTCCATACGACTCCTTACTATCCAAGTCAGCGTATGCAAGTCATACGCTCCCAAAAGGTAGAGTATGAACTCCATACGACTCCTGACCATCCAAGTCAGCGTATGCAAGTCATACGCTCCTAAAAGGTAGCGTATGAACTCCATACGACTCCTGACCATCCAAGTCAGCGTATGCAAGTCATACGCTCCTAAAAGGTAGCGTATGAACTCCATACGACACACGCTTCCAAAAGGTAGCATATGCAAGACACACGCTTCCTAAAAAGGCAGCGTATGGACTCCATGCTGCGCTAAAGAGCGCGCACAGCTCAGTGACGCCGCTAAAAAGCTAGCATACACTGCTCACTGTCTTCTCCAAACAGCAAGAACTCCATAGTTGTACCCCAAAGCTTCAAAAGTCCATAACTTGGTCAGAACAAGTCCAAATCCAACTTTCCAAAGGTCAAAGTTGGGTAGAACAAACTTCTCTACAACATGGAACCATCAAAACTTGCAAACAAAGAAGTTTGATAGATCAAAACCACCAAACTCCGAAAATAACTAATTTTTAGATCTACAAAGATTAAGACTTCGAAATAAAAAATGCCAAGTTCTAAACTTTCTTAGGATCTTGCGAGGAATAAAAATAAACTACAAAAACATGGGTTCTCATGTGGAGCAAGTTGTACTTGCCTACGGTTTGGTAGGTGGAGAGGGTAATGAAGAAGAAGAAGAGGAGTAATGGTGAGAAGTAAAGTAAATGAGGAGAGAGAAGGAAGAGGGTGGCTTTAAATAAAAGGTGGTGGTAGGTGGGAGTTGGGCCGGGTCCAATGTGTCCAATGGGTCGGGTTGCACGGGTCCAACAAGGCTAACCCGAAAGTAAAACTAAGCAGGAATTAAAATACAGGTAATAAAAGTACAGGAAGAAATGCAGAAATAAAATTACAGGAATTAATTAGCATGAAAATTAAAGAGCAGCTAATTAATTAACATGAAAATTTAAAGAGCAGGCAATAGAATTGCAGAAAAATAAAGTGCAAAAAATAAAATGCAGATAATTAATTAACATGAAGTTATAGGAAATTTAAATACAGGATACTACATGATAAATACTAAATAAATACATTCAGGCAATATACGTATTAGAATACGCATTCCGGGAACGGGGAGTGACATCTCTACCCTCCTTGAAAAAATTTCGTCCTCGGAATTTCAAATTCAAGCAAGATAGAAATATCGGGACTAAACTAATCTAAGTACAAGCAATTCAATAAAGCAATCATTTTACAATGTCCATAGCAAGTAACATATATGTAAATCCATCAATCTACGATATCAAGCAATTTTACCTATAAGGTGATAAGCATGAGGAATCAAGACAATCAAGGTACACAGAAAAAGATATACCTTGTGAGTCAAACAGGTGTGGATACCGTGATCGGATATCATCCTCACGTTCCCACGTTGACTCTCCCAAGGAGTGATGACCCCAAGCAACACGGACAAGACTAATTGTTCGGTTCTTGAGTATCTTCTCTCTTCGGTCCAAAATAGACACAGGTTGTTCCTCGTAAGACAGGTTGGTACCAACAACCAGCTCAGAGTGATCGAGGACATGGCTTGGGTCCGATACATACCTACGTAATTGAGATACATGAAATACGTCATGCACCTCTCGTAACGAAGGTGGAAGTGATAAACGATAAGCAACATCGCCTATCCGATCAAGGATAACAAATGGGCCCACGTACCGCAGACTCAGTTTCCCGCGAACGCCAAATCTAATGACCCCACGAGTAGGTGAGATCCGCAAGAATACGTGGTCCCCAACAGAGAACTCTAACGGCCTACGATGCTGGTCTGCCCAATGACGATGCCGATCCTGCGCAACACGAAGTCGTTCTCTAATTCCCTTAATCACTTCAACCGTCTGGATAATCATTTCTGGGCCTAGCATCTTCCTTTCCCCGATATCATCCCATGCTAGTGGCGATCTACACTTCTTACCATATAGTGCCTCAAATGGCGCCATCTGGATACTGACTTGATAACTGTTGTTGTATGAGAACTCGACCAAGTGAAGGTGACTCTCCCAAGACCCTCCAAAATCTAGAGTGCAAGCTCGCAACATGTCTTCTAAAGTCTGAATCGTCCTTTCTGATTGCCCGTCCGTCTGTGGATGGTAAGCCGTACTAAATTTTAATTTGGTACCCAGACTATGATGCAAGCTCTTCCAGAAATACGATGTGAAACGGGTATCTCTGTCTGACACAATACTGACAGGGACTCCATGCTGCCTAACTATCTGCTGCATGTACAACTCTGTCAACTTTTCTGTAGATTGCCCTACTCTGAAAGGAAGAAAATGTGCTACCTTCATAAGTCCGTCCACTATCACCCAAATAGCGTCCTTACCACTTGGCGATCTCGGTAAACCGGTTACGAAGTCCATTGTGATATGCTCCCATTTTCATTCTGGAATAGGAAGCGGTTGCAATAATCCAGCTGGCCTCTGCTGTTCTGCCTTTACTTGCTGACATATCAAGCAACGGGAAACAAACCTAGCTATCTCCCTCTTCATTCCGTTCCACCAGAAGTGCTGTTTGATATCTTGGTACATCTTGGTCCCTCCAGGATGTATAGAATACTGAGAACTGTGAGCTTCTGTCATAACTTCCTGTCTGATATCTCCACTAGGTACACATAGACGTGATCCAAACCTAAGTGTACCATCTTCATGAATTCTTATCTCCTTTCTGAGTCCTGACTCACATTCTGTCCTAAGCTTCTGAATCCTTGGGTCCTGTGCCTGAGCTGCCTTGATCCTGCCTACCAAGTCGGATTAAACTTGTAGACTCGCCAGAATTCCTACATCACTAGGAAGTATAATTTCGATGCCCATTTCCTGAAGGTCTTCTAAGATGTGCTTCTGCGTTGTCAACATAAATGCGCCACCTCTTCTGCTAAGAGTGTCTGCTACCACATTAGCCTTGCCTGGATGATACTGAAGCTCCACGTCATAATCCTTGATCAGCTCTAACCATCTTCTCTGCCTCATGTTCAGCTCCTTCTGAGTAAAGATGTACTTCAGACTTTTATGGTCTGTGTACATGTCTACTCGATCGCCATATAAGTAATGCCTCCAAAGCTTCAAAGCAAACACTACTGCTGCTAACTCCAAATCATGAGTTGGGTAATTCTTCCCGTGGTCTCGAAGCTGCCTAGATGCATACGCTATCACCTTCCCATGCTGCATAAGGACACATCTAAGTCCTTTACCTGACGCATCACAATATACTGTAAAACCTTCGGGCCCAACTGGCAATGTAAGGATAGGCGCTGATATCAACTTCCGCTTTAGGTTCTCAAATGATGCCTGGCATTCTGCCGACCAGACGAATGGTACATCCTTCCGTGTTAAGCGGGTTATGGGTGCTGAAAGTCTTGCAAAATCTGACATAAATCTTCTGTAATATCCTGCCAATCCCAAGAAACTCCGTATATCAGCTACGGTCTTGGGTACTGGCCAACTCTCCACTGCTTCTACCTTCTTGGGATCCACTGCTACTCCAGCTCCTGATATGATGTGACCCAGAAATGAAATATAATCCGTCCAGAACTCACACTTGCTGAGCTTGGCATACAACTGATTCTCTCTTAAAACCTGCAACACTTTCCTGAGGTGGTCTTCATGCTCCTCTTCACTAGCAGAATATACGAGTATGTCGTCAAGAAAGACAACGACAAACTGATCTAAGTATGGCATAAAGATGCGGTTCATCAAATCCATGAATATAGCTGGAGCATTGGTCAATCCAAACGGCATTACTAAGAATTCATAATGCCCATACTTCGACCTGAATGCTGTCTTGGGGATGTCTTCCTTTCGAACCCTCACCTGATGGTACCCTGAACGAAGATCTATCTTGGAGAAGACTCTGGCCCTGCTCAACTGATCAAATAAGTCGTCGATCCTGGGTAGTGGATACTTGTTTTTTACTGTTGCCGCGTTAAGCTTCCTGTAATCGATGCATAATCTGGATGATCCATCCTTCTTCCCCACAAGTACCACTGGTGCTGCCCATGGTGATATGCTAGCTTGGATGAACTTCTTCTCCTTCAATTCCTCTATGTGCTGATACACCTTGGCCTGCTCCGAATCCGCCATTCTGTAAACCCGATCTGATATTGGTTTAGTTCCAGGTGCCAATTCTATGCTGAACTCAATATCTCTAACCGGTGGTAGACCTGGAAGTTCTTCGGGAAATACGTCTAGAAATTTTTCAACTACCTTCGGAATCTGAACTTCTTCCATTGCTGTTACTACTCCCTGCTCTTGCTGAGTTGCCTCTGACTTGACCAAGGTGAACCTCTCCATGCCTGGAATATCAAAAGATACACTTCCACTACGACAATCTATTGTCGCATGACTGTCTTTCAGCCAGTCCATGCCTAAGATAACGTCGAAATTTCCAACAGAAAATTCTATCAACCGGGCGGGTAAAGGATGCCCGCACACTACAACACTACATGCTAAACTAACCCTACTAACTCCCACGAGCCCATTACCAGTGAGTATATTCAACCACCCTGGCAATGCCTCGAACTCCACTCCTAGTCGTGTCGCAAATTATACAGATATAAATGAATGGGATGCTCCCGAATCAAACAATGCTACTGCGGGATATGAGGCGACGAGAATGTTACCTGCCACAACATCTCCCGATGCCAATGCCTCATCTAAGGACAGTGTGAATGCCTGCCCTCGACCTCCTTGCTGGTTCCCATGCTGTGGCCTAGCATGGTGCTGCTGCTGGCCCCTGCCTTGATGATGCTGGGGTGGTCTATGCTGGTGTTGCTGCATCGGCGGCCCCTGCTGTCGAAACATCTGAGCCTGTGATACTAACGGACGCTGCGCCAACGGCCTCACTGCCAATGCTGGTCCTCGATACTGCCCTGCCCCTGGTGCTGGCAGAGCAGGAAACTGCTGCCCTGGTCCTCCTGACCTCGAATTCATGGGACATATGGTAACCCGATGATCTGGGTTTCCACATATCAGACACAGTCCATTCAATATCCGACACACATCTCTAGTGTGCCCTATCTTTCCACAATAAGTGCGGCCAGCCGGGGGTTGCTGGTTCTTCCTCTGTTGCTGTTGCTGCTGCCTGGGTGGTGGTGCTGGCCCTCGCATCGCCACATCGTGGATACGAATGCCAGAGGATGGTGCTGTTGTTCGGGGCGCTGCTCCCCCTCCTCCTTCAATCTGACTGTGGGATCTCTTCTGACCCCCAGTCCTTGCCGCAAGCCTCTGAATGGTGATCTCATGCCTTCGAGTCGTCGTCAATATCTCATCAAAAGTCTGGTAATTGTGCCCCTCTATCAATTGCAAGAGCTCAAGATGTCACGCCCCGGTTCCAAGATATGTGGGACCAGGAACACGTGGCGTGCCACTTGTACGATCAAGTATAGAAAAACTCCAATTTAATGGACTATACTCGATCGTAGTACGCTGAAGTAACAACTAAATAACAATACAGGCAGGTAAATACTAACCTCATCCACAGGAAAAATCACAGAATAAAGCTGGAAGGAATAAAAATAACTCTGAATCAAACTACAAGTCATGACTAGTGGAAAATAATCCACCAATAAATGTATGAATGAACTACTAAAAGAGTACAACTGAACCAGAAAAGAAATAGATAGCCACTAGCAGAAATCACCTAAGAACTCAAGAAACTCACGAGGCTCAATATTGAAGTCCTCGTCAGCAAAAGTCTCCAATCTCCGTAGTCCGTCGGTACCTGTGCTCGTCCCAATCTGGAAAAGGTGCCAGGTCCTCAGAGGGACGTAACAAGTACACAAGAAATCGACATGCATGATAGTACAGGGCAGTATATAAATAACTAGAACAAAATGTAACATAACATCTCCCCAACCAAACAAGGACAGGATATATCATGTAACATACGACAGGTAAACTAACCATCTATGTGTAAAATGCACTCGAGACATCTCTAGTGGCACATGAGAGGGGGAGAGAAGAAGAAGAAACGGCCACCAAGCGTTCTACGGTTTGAGAAACGAGGGGCTACGAGCATCCAACGTCCATTGGAAACAGAAATTCTCATACACCACTAGTAGACTCTCCCCACCCAATGTATATCCGTACCGTATACGCGGTACAAATAATATGCAAGACGTCATAGTATATATAAGTAGACCTGTACCAACCACTAGACCAGACGCGAACTCACGTGCCAATGATCAGTCGACACACAAATCCATGCTCTCAACTCACTCATATAGTGATCGTGTATGATACGGTGTCCGGCTAGAAGGTACCACATACCTTCACAATACACGGGATAAGTCCACTACTACTAGACGCGTGCACACAACTGAGAAGTAATTAGGTAACATAAACTAACTGCAAAAATATATAATCAAGCAAGGTGTACTTGCCTGTGTCCAGCAACTGAGTATCTGGGTCCAAAGTAGAGTCCGAGTCCCGAGAAGCAAATAATCCTAAACAAAATTTATCTCTAATTAATTACTAATTAAACAATTTAAACAATTCATTTAATTGCTAAGTAATCTATAATTTAAATTAATCTAGTACTACTAGCTAACTAGTATCAAATTTTTATGAATAATAATTATACAATAATAAGTAGGTAACCATACTTATTATCATACCATTTATATTCTGAAATTTATTTACAACTAAATATTTAATAATTAATTAACTAATTAATGATAATCAATTAACCAACCATTTTAATACACACATGAATACACAATTCCTAATAATACTAACTTAAATAGTAAAAATCCTTAAAAATCATTTTAGTCTATTTTAATAATAAACTAAATAATATCAGAATAATAAATATATATTATATATATATTTTACAGAAAATGAATTATTACCATTAAACTATTTATTAAATAACTAGTTGAATAATAACAATAAGTACTTAATAATTCTAGATAAATCCAAATAAATCACCACCAACCTTAAATTTAATCATTAAAACTAAATTCACAGTAGTAACACAAAATTAATAATTATTTAAATCAATAAATAATTATTACATAATTGATTACATAAACCTAAACATGATTCTCAAAATTACTTTTAAGTCTTAAAAATTCGTAAATATATCTAAAATATATAAAATAAATTCCTAAATACCATATTTACACATTTCTAACAGAATCATATCACTTCACAAAATTTACAATATTTATATAATTAATAACAATTAATTATATAATATATTCAACTTATGTAATAAATCTAGAAATTACTCAACTAAATCCAAATAATTATAAATAATAATAAATAAATATTGGAATTATTTTTCTACAGAATAACATGCTATTACAAACATTTTCTATTCAATAAGTATTATTTAATTACTAACCAAATAAATAAGATAAATTGAAAATAATATTTAATATTCAATTTGATTAATACAAAACTTCCAAGATAAATCTAAAATAATATTTTAAACACCAATCAAATTCTGGAAAAATTTCCATAACTTACTTTATAATTAAATATATATTTTCCATATAAGTTATATTATTTAATTATTTATTAATTAAATAATAAGCATCAAAACGAAATTAATTAAACAGTGTAAATTCGCTGTTTTTCACATAAATAATTATAAATTAAATTATAAAAATTCTGGAAAAATTATTTTAAAATACTATATTAATTATACAAACTTTTTCATGTACAAAGTTTTCTCTAATTCGTAATCAAAATGTTACATAAAAATTAAAACAGAAAACACATTTAATTAATTACTAACATTGAAACTTCATAATTAAATATAAATAAATATCAATAATTAATATTAAATCACACGAAAATTAGGGTAGAACCCCTACATATTTACCAATGATTTTCTACATTTAGATCTAATTAATCATCAATCTATTCATCACAACAATCCTTACAATAATCTGAATATTCAGAATTTAATTATTAAAACTTGGTTTAAAGCATGCAAAGAGGATTTAATCCACGTGACAGCGCCACGGGGGGTCGGGGTTACCTTGCCATGCCGCAGGGGGGTGGCTCACCGACGAGGGGGGGTTGCGCCGACGAGGGGGCCGCCGGATGCTACACGCGGGCGCGGGAAACGCCGCGTCTCGTCGTCGACGGCGGGGCTCCGGGTGAGGGGGGAAGGAGATAGACGAGAGAGAGAGAGAGAGGGATAGGGTGGCGGTGATGAAGGGGGGCTGGTGGTTTGTGTGGAGGCAAGTTTAGGGTTAGGGTTGAGAGTAGATGCATATATATATATGCATGAAGGAGATCCAAATGAATAGGACCATACTGGGCTGGGCCTAAGTTAGGGTTAAACTTAAGGAATGGATTTGGTTGCTAGGAATTTTAACACCACATCTATATAAGTATAGATATATATATAATCTAAAAATAAAACCAATTGAATAATAACACTATATATATTTAATTATTGATATAAATATAATCTAATAATAAATCTATATGAAACTTGGTTAGAGTTTATAAATAATTTAATAATTAATGTAACAGCATTTATTTAACAAATAACAATATTTAGTAATCTTGCATCTATATATATATTTACAATATAAATTAAACCCTGATTAGAAATAATTAATTAATTATTTAAATAAATAGATTAACAAGCTATTCTTCAAAAAAAAAAAAAAATTTAAAAATTCCCTGAAAATTCAGGGGGTTTACAATCTACCCAACTTATAAGAATTTCGTCCTCGAAATTTAAAATAATTCTAATACCGAAGAAATAATAAGAAAATTAATGAAAAGTAAATATGTAAATTGTAACTTACTCAACAAGACAATTTACAACGATACTTGGGGGTTTATAGAGGGGTCAAACTGGCATCATATCCTACAAGAATATGTTCTAGGTCCGGCATAGGTCATAGGATTTCCAAGTGATCAGGGAATAGATCGATATTGCATGGTCAAATCTAATAGGATAAGGAGAGGACACAAATAGTCTATTCTAAGGGAAAGATTTGTCAAACAAGTAGAGTTATTAAAATAGAGCACATAAAGGTGTGTTTATGGGGGGCATAAATGTCATGTGTATGGTGCGGTTTGTCTAGATCATAATGGTGCAATTATTGGAAGAAAAATCCTAATATTGTGCTTCAATTACCCAAGTCATGGTAAGGGATCAAATGATATGAACCAAGGAAAGGATAATAGGAAAACTTTTATTTGCTAAATGTCCGACTAAAATCAGTCTAAGATGGCTACTAGGGTGCTAAGGGTATTACTAAAATAAGATATCATACAAGGTATACTTAACTAACTTAGTAGAAAGATGGTTCTACTATAAATCATAGCTAATAAAGGATTATAAAGAGAAATTCTATACTAAGGCGCAGAATAAAGAAGAGTTCAAGGGGGATGGGGTCGATTACAAATTTGAAGGTCCAATGCGAATAAATGTTTCAAGAAAACAAAATTTGTCAAACGGTCGCAAATGAGATCCTAGGACAAGTTTACTATATCTTCATCTGCATAAAATAAT